>JBAPGN010002225.1:0-11105 GCA_037355405.1 Vitis amurensis
AAATTGCTGACAAAGATAACTACCGTGGTGGATTAATGAAGCTAGTTGTCATTGGGGGAGGTGAAGTTTTCCTTCTGTAGTGCTAATGATGTAGTTACATATTACGTATAATAGCTACATTAGTGTGTTGGTTGCGAAGGGAATACAATTGGTAGAGGAATTTTCATTTTGAATCAACTAAATTGATTTCCTTGGAGATTTTGTTTAGGATGTTTTAGTTGAATTCTGTGGGCAGACTTTATAGGAGCAAAGTGCGAAGCAATCCATGGAAGGTGCAGAGATGGAGCAGAAATGTAGTGTATGGTGATGTTATGATGCTAGTCTTGCAGTTGAGGTGGGGCTTGAGTGGTAATGGTGACAATAGGTAGATGGTTGGGTAGCCTTGAGGTTGCTGTCGGTGATAGGAACAGTAGATGTGGCGGGTCAGTGTGGCTGGCAAAAGCAGGTTGAGTTCTGCCTGTGATGTACTGGAGCTCATGGGAGTAGTGGCACAGCTTTAGCCCAGCTGTCTTTGCTATCGCTATAACTGGAGTTGAGCCCATATTAAGCAATGAACTGATTGCTCAATTTGGGCTGGTTCAAGCTTAAATAGCCCTCCAAAACCTGTTTTCTGCTATTAATCTGCAAAAAATATTAAAATTGCTGTATTTAGGTTTTAAACTGCTGCATCAACCATTCCATCAAGTGAGTCTCTTGACCTTATAAGCAGTAAATATGTATAACATAAACAATGCAACCTATCAAAAAAATAATATAAACAATGCAGAGTTTGAGAACAGCTTTTGACAAATATGTATACATTATATCAGAACTGTTTGAGTGCCCTTGCTCAGTTTGGGCTCAGGACAGCGTTTGGGCTGAGCTGAGAATGGCTCAAGCTCTGCCCAAACTCGGCATTGGACCTTGGGCCATGGTTGAGCACCATACAGCCCATACCTGTATTTAGCTTAGCCTGGAGGTTTTCAGATTGAATGAATAGTTGTGAGGCTATCTCAGCATAAATTTGCAGCCTTCAGACTATTGGGGCAGTGGATGCCATGGTGATATGCAGTTGTTAGAGAGTTGGAGTGTGGAGGAGGAGGGATTTTAAGGTGCCATTGTTCTGGCCATAGGAGCAGTTGAAGTCTTGAAGCAGTAAATGATTGATTAGGCACTATTACTTCCCCTTTTGTTTTTCACTTTCATTTCAATAACACTTTGAAGGAATTTGAATATCCAATTCCAGTTCCAAGTCTAAGTTCATCCTGTTGAAACATGCCTTAATTATAACTTGAGAGTTTCAGGTGATATTTCAAGAATTGAGAAGGAATTGTACCAGACATTTCAGGGGTTTGCTAAATCAGTAATTCTGATTTGACTAGATCAGTTATTTTCGATGATGTAGATCCGATATTAATTATGTTTTTTTCTTACAAAAATTGTTTTGCTATTATGCAGATGTGATGTTTTCGTTAATTGCTATGTTGCAACATAATTTACCAAGTTGTGGCGAGGAAACACTTACATGTGGTTACTATATTTCAGTTTTACAGTGACTGTTGAAGTGGGGACTTTAAAAACACCTTCTGTAGAGTTTGTATATTCCAGTGTATCTTATGTTATATATGTTCAATGCTGCAAGAGTCCTTGATGTTACTGGAGATTGGGGTTTGGGGAATTGTTTATATGTCAGAAAGGTCCTTGCGGTAAACCAGGCCGAGGATGGCATTCACATCTGGAAAGTTTGGTAAACGTTTACCGATTCGAGGCATGTAAAAGTTTCATATCTTGATTTACGATGGACATTACCTTGTTCTCGCCAGAATACCTGAAAAGTCGTGAAGATTCTAAGCATCTATTGGGCATGGTATTGTATTTCACTTGCTGTTGGAATCTTAATGATGTATTTAATGATGCATGCCCTTGTTTTCTTCTGTTTTATAGAATTAGACTTTTTAATGCATTTAAAGTTTATTTATTGATTATTTAGCTCGCATATGTTGATTTTTTTCCCTATCCTTTTCTTTCCTTTTTTTTGTAATAATGCCTTTATATCACACAGTTTTGATAGTATCTTCTCCATATTGGTACAGCACCTACCACCTTTTTGCTTTCTGTTCCAATAAAATTGTCCTAATTTTGCTTTCTTTTTGCATGAATCCCCTTACATTACTTGGAATGTTATTTCTATTAGAGTTGCATATGGACATAAAGGGGTGCGCAATCAAGTACACAGAGTGTATGCGTGAGCACCAAGAACAAAGAAATGGAACAACACTAGTAACCATCTGCAGCAGTCATGGAATATGACCACATTACATATTGGAAACAAACTTAGATGATTGGTATGAGGATTCACGAAGCAAATTTTTCAATCATGTTTCTGAACTCTTCATCTTTTCAAAACACTTGTATTCTTGCTCTCTCAACAGTCTCTACACAAGCAGACAGAATTACATCTCCACAAACTCTATTCTTTCTTTCACCTGAACCACCATGAACCATACTTATAAATGACTCTTTGACTGATTGGAAAAGTATTCACCCAAAATCCCTAACAAAGAAAAAACCCAGAACTCCATAAATGCAGGCGCCCCACACTGTGAATGAGTGTATTTAGAGCTGATTCTTACATCTTGACTGAAAAGGAGCACCAATTATGCTAAAATTAACTCCTCTTTTTAAGTTAATCAAATTAATTTTTTTTTTTTTTGAGTTTCTTTCTTTTTTGACCAAAAACCGTCTGAGCAAGAACTGACTGTTATATAATGCCATCAGACCTTAATTTCCTTCGGTCGAAAACAAACCAAAAGACATTAATAAAAAGACAAGAATGAACACACTAAACACGATAACCGCTCAGGTAACAAAAAATAGGCACACAGAGCATCCGCACGTCAAACTCAAAAACTATGATGAGTGATGAGAATACTTTTCTTTGTATGCCTCTTCTTATAGAGCATCCAATTTCAAATGACCACTGAACACAACCAAAAAAAAATAAAAAATTAAACTGACACCATCTTCAAACTCCTTCTTCAAGAAAGTTTCTCTTGAACAACAAGGGAATATTCTGACACCTTCTCCCTTCTAAGATTTAGAACTTAAGAATTTTTGATAAGACGCACATTGCTAAAGGGAACTGGAAAAAAAGTCCTTCAATGAATACCTTCAAGGATTGCGTATTTTCTTGTTATTTGTATCTTTTGTTTAGTTTTCTTTTGGTGGAGATTCTCTCATTCTCTTGTATTCTTTTTTTTCTTATTCCGCTTGTCAAGTTTCCTATCAAAAAATTAAAAAAATAAAATATCCCTCACGAATGTCACTACTGCACAACAAATGCTCTAGCATGATTGAAAGGCTTCCCACCCTTAAACACCTACTTCGATTAGGGGTTACCAACATGGAGAAGAGGAGATTTAGTATCTGCATTCTACAAGGCAAGGGGGAGAAGGGGGGATGGGCTTCCATGGTGGAGTCCTTACGGAATATGGGATTTTGTTTTGATAAGAAGGAGAATAGACAAGAAGAGAGGGCCACGGGAAGGTCGTATGTGGAAGTGGCAAAGGGACCAAGGAGCAGGGATATTACAAGGGTCAGAGTAGAGGTAAAGGGGGAGGAAATAAGTAAAAATTTGAGCAGATTGGAACATTGCTTGGTAGGAAATTGGAACCCTAGTTCAGCGCGAGAAGAGGATTTGGAGAGATTAGGGTGGTTAGTGGCAAGTGCGTGGGGATTGAAAGGAAAATTAGGTTTGGCAAGGCTGGGAAAGGGACGAGTTCTTTTGGAGTTTGAATTCGTGGAAGAAGCTAGAAATGTCCTCGCCTCTGGGAAGTGATCAGTGGGAGGGCTTCAGATGGCGTTTGGAAGAGGATGGAGTCCAAAATTTGGGTGACCTCAACAGAGAGACGAAGCTAGGAATAAGCTTGAGGTAAAGGATTCTAGATTCCCAATTTTGTTGTGGTTCTGTCAATTTTGTGAGAAGAGTGGGAACGTGCGGATGTTTTAGGGTGTCGATCCTTCAGACGGAAAGGATGGAGGAGTTGAGTGGGCTAGGATTCTAGATAACGAGTGGGATGACCTGCGAGTTCGTTGGAGTGGGGTTGAGAGGATCTACTCCTTGTCTCTGTACGGTGGGAGATCTCGGCCGTCGCTGCAAGGAGAAAACGGGGGCTGTCGGTTGGCCTGGGCACAGATGGGGAGGTTAAGGATGACAGTTTGACACGCACTGGGCCTTGCAGTGGGGAAATGCCAAAAACTTACTGGGCCCGAGGAGCAGCTTTGCTCAAATGATGTGACTACTGGGGATGGTATAGAGGACTGCTGGCAGTCGAAGAGTATTGAACACGGGCCCATAATCGGCCGGGACCCGCCTTTTTTGATCTTCGGTGCTGGGTTGACCTAGTCTGGTCTGGCTGAGGGTCTCGTGGGTTTGAAGTGGGCTGATGGGCCCCCCGCGCAAGGCCCTTTAGCTATTTTAAAGGGGGCTGCGACTGTTGGTGTTGGGCTAGCGTTTGGGCCGTCTGAGGGGCGGGCCGCGGATGGGTAGAAGATTTCACCTTGTGGGCCTTCAGTCCTGCTTAGGGGCAGTCTTGGGCCTTCTCAGGCCCAACCCCACGACAGAGGGCTCCCTTTGAAGTTTTGTTCCCCAGCCCACCTGGCTTGCTTTGGGGTAACTGAGAATGCATTTTTTAAGTGCAGAGGAAGGTGAAGGGAAGCAGCAGCGGATCCAATTCCATACGGGACTGTGATAGTGGAAGAAGCCTCAAGGTATGGGTCTGATTTAAACTCTTGGGGTTTAAGGGTTTTGGGGCCTTTTGATTCTTCTCCTTTTGTTTTTGGTCAGACTCCGGAGGGGGAGTGTTATGACCATTTTGGGGAGTGGGATTGGGAATTTCAAGAAGGAAATAGCTGGTTATGGCAGTTGCAAAAGGGTCCACAGTGGTAGGTAAGGGTTGTTGGGGGGATTTGAATTGAGGTTAATTGTGCCGAACGAGGCACACAATTGGAGTGGAATTCGGTCGGGCTCGAGCCCAAGAAATCAGAGGCGGAGGAGAATAATTGGGAGAAAGCCAGTTTGGCAATTTGGTTAATCTTTGGGGATTTCCAAAGAGCCTGGAAAGAATTTGGGTTTTTTTGATAAGATAGAAAAAGGCGGGAAAGGATCACAACAAAGTAATTGGGGAAATCGAAATTCGAAAGGGAGCTAAGGGCTGAGAGTTCAATCACAATGGGGGAATTAAGAAGAACTGTCATCTTAGGGTAGAGGAGGTCCATAATGATCGGATAATGATCTCAATTATTGGTTGGAATGTGAGGGAGTGCGCATGACAGTTCTAAGGAAAATATTATAGTCTTTGGTTGAAGACAGACGGGGATTGCTTGTAATCCAAGAGACAAAATCCATTTATGTCTGAAAGGTGGTGAGAGTTTTATGGGCGGGGAGATTCTTAGACTGGAAGAGCTTTGCATGCTTCATGGATGGCAGGGGTGTATGATTTGTTGGGACAAAAGATTATGGAACTCATTGGATGGAGGAGTGGCCATTCTCATTCTGTAATTCAGAATGTTGGAAAATGGGTAGTTGGCGTGTTTACGGGAGCTATGGTCCTTTCACAAGAGGAAGCGAGAGCATGGGGTGAATTTGGAGGCAATTGAGGAATTTGGGGAACCTTGGTTTGTAGGGGCGTGATTTTAACATTATTTCTATCCCAAGGGGAAGAAGTAGACAAGGAAGGGTACCTTAGCTATGGGAGGTTTTTGCTCAGGTTTATAGATGATCATTTGAGTTGTTGACCTCCCCTTGCAAGGGGAATCATATACTTGGAGTGGAGGTCTCTAATAACAATCTATGCCGCAGGTTGGACACATTTTGCGCTCCCAGTGGCTTGATCAGTTCAGCAATTGATCCAGAAAGGAATGTTCTCGGCATTCGGATCACTTTCCTTTCTAATGAGGGGGGTGGATAGAGAGCCGTCACATTTAGGTTTGAAATATGTGGCTTAAGTGAAAGGTTTAAGACCCATACGGGCGGTTTGCAGGGATTCGGTCAGAGGGTAGGGCTACGATATAAGTTGGCACAAGCTGAAGGTGAGTTAACAGAAAAATTTAAAAACCTGGAAATTTGGATGTGTTTGCAGCTCTTCAGTAGTGGAATACTGGGATCAGGTGGAAGTGAGAGAGGTTGACAAGGCGCGAGAAAATCTCTAGTAAAGGAAGCCAGGGGCTATGCTTAGTGGTTAAACCTAGAGGAAATACTGCTGGACACTGTTATCAAGGGGAGTTATGGCTAAGGAAGGGATAGAAACACGGGTACTTATGTTATTGGCAACGACACACCGAAGGAGGGTAACTCCTGGCAGAATAAATTATGGGGATGTGGTTGTCAGAGGAGCAAGAAGTAAGGCAGGATTGTTGTAGACAGCCTTAAACAATTGCTCATGGAAGACTCGAAGGGAAGGCGGAATATAGCGGGGCTAACTTGATTTCAAGATCAGTCGCAAGAAGCGGGAAATTCTGGGTTCCCTTCTCTGAGGATGAGTTTCTTCGGCCTAATGAGAATGAATGGGGACAGCTCCAGGACTGGATGGCTTTCACTGTGGCCTTTTGGCAATGCTGTTGGGGAGCTTCTGTGAAGAGGGACGATCTCTAGAGATGTTTAAGATTCCTGTGCAACGTCTTTTCCTCAAGAGCCTTAATAACACGTTTCTGGTTCTTTTACCCAAAAAATGAGGGGCGAAGGAACTGGGGGACTTCAGACCTATCAGTCTTTTAGGGGGGCTGTACAATTATGCTTGCGTGCTGCCATAGGTTTAAAAAGTGATTGGAAATGGTTTCCCGGATCAAATTTGCATTCGTATGTAGGCAGATTCTGGATGCCTCCTTAATTGCAAATGAGGTGATTGATTCTTGGCAAAAAAGGGGAAAGAAAGGCCTAATTTGCAAATTGGATATTGAGAAGGCGTATGACAGCGTTAATTGGCATTTCTTGATGAGGATTTTGCAAAAAATGGGGTTCGGGTCTAAGTGGACGGAATGGATGTGGAGTTGTATCTCAACTGCCAAGTTTTCAGTTCTGGATAATGGAAGTGCCTGCTGGGTTTTTAATCTCTAAGCCTAAGGGCTAGTCAGGTGATCCTCCTATCCCCATACTTGGTTTGTCATGGAATGGAAGTGTTTGAGTGGTCTTATTAGGAGGGCTGTGAGGGGGTTTTATTTTCTGGGTCGCAAATCAGGGAGGTAGTGGGACCGGCTGCCAATGTTTCACCTTCTCTTTGTTGATGACCATTAGTATTTTGGAGGCAAGAGGACCACTTAGACTCATTGAGCTGGATTCTTGATTTGGTTTGAAGTGCATCAGGTTAAGGATTAATCTGGCTTAAAAGTGAAATTATCCATATAGCGGAGGTGGAAGAGATTGTTTGATGATGGCTGTGGAGGCTTGGATGCAAGGTTAGGCCAGTTATCCTCAGTTCTACCTTGGGGCTTGCACTTGCGGGCGCCAAATAGGATCTTTCGTGTGGGATGTGGGGAGAGGGGTGAGGTGGAACTTGTCCTTTGGACGACAGTATATCTCCAGGTGGAAGATCACCTCCTAAGGTACGTTGGCTAGTATGCCTTGTATCAAATCCTTGTCCGTAATGCTTAAGATAGTGGCAAGAGGCTAGGAAAGTTGCAAGAGGATTTCTTGTGGGGAGGGAATGAAAGAAAAGCCCACTTTAGTCAATGGGAGGATGGTGTTTGCGGGTAAGGAGAAGGGGGGCTTGCTTGAGGAAGCTATCCTCTTGAACAAGCATTGCTTGGTAATGAGGTTTGGAGTCCTCTGCCAAGGACGAAGCCTGTGGAAGCAACGTGCTCATCGGTAGTGGATTTCTGAATTCCTTTATTGATTTTTTAGGTACCACCTACACATATATTACACAAATGTACCTGAATAAGAAAATATCAATCTAAGCTTGATTTCTCCTAAAAATTAGGAAATGAATAGTCCTAAATGATTCTTCTTTTTATTCCTAAAATACTCCTAAATTAAAACCCTAACTTTGAATTCAAATTTCAACATGGTGAATATGAGCAAGAGGACCTTGGTTGGAGGACTAAGAAGGCAATGGGCGTTTCGGTTTGTCGGAGGTTTGGAAGAAATTCGTAAGGAAGTCTGATTGGTGCTGGGATTATGGCTTGTCAATGTGGGAAAAGCCCAGAATCAGTTTGGACCTGACTTGGTGTGGGCCGGTGTTGAGCTGTCCCTAAGATTCCCTTCAGCTCTATGCCGTGGCTTGCCATAGGAATGCCACAGTGGGGAAATGTGGACCCAGAATTCTAGTCAGGAGGCTGGAATTTTAAAGGTTTTCAGAGATTTCAATGATTGGAGTTGGATTGGATAGCAGTTGATTACTTCAAGCATTAGGGGAACAAAGGAGTTACCTTGGAGGAAGTCTCGGTTTGGCAGGAGGAAAAGGGCAGTTTGGGTTTAAGAATGCTTACAGTTGTGATGAGCCCATTGTACTCCATTTTCCCAAAATGGGCATTTTGGATGGTGATAGAGTCCAACATAAACTAGCATTTCTTTGCCGTGTGAGCGCCGCTTGAGGGGAAGTTTCTTACCTTGATAAGACTTCATAAGAGAGAGGTCGGCAGTTTCCTACCAATGCTTTTCATACTGTGGAGTGATGAGAAATGTAATTATATTGCTCTTCATTGTACAGTGGCCAGAGTGTGTGGTGAGATTGTTCATTTGGTTTGTTCCAGTTGCTAGTGGGTTTTCTAGGAAACTTAAAGGAGTACTCATCTGGAAGGCTCTTTTGTGGTGAAAGAGGAAAGAAATCTGGCCTCCATTCCTTTTTATTGTTTGACGTTTGGAAGAAAGATTAGACTGGCTTTGAAGGGGAGTGGGGGAGTTGGCTATTTAGAAACTTAAAAATTCTTTGTTGAATGTGGGCGCTGGCGCAAACATTGTAATAGTGGAAGTGGAGACGCGTTCCCTTTATGGCTTCTTGGAGTGGTTGGCCTCCAAGAAGGTTGTTTGTTTTTTGTCTCTTTTTTGGTTGTGATGCCTTTGCCGCTCTTGATTACTCCTTGTATATGCTATGGCTTTTTTTGCTTGTGTTATATATCCGTGTGCTTACTTATCAAAAAAAAAAAAACACCTACCTTTCTCATATGACTTAAATCCAAAAATTATCCCACTCCTTTTTAGACTTCCAAAGCCACTTTTGAGTAAAGCCTTGTTGAGTTTGAAGCGTAGTTGTTGAAGGTGCATGTGGGCCGAAGGCATGACAGCTCCCTCACTGTAGCCCCTTTGCTTACCAGGGTGCACACCTTGTTGGAGAGGTGTGCCTTATCTATTTTATTTCCTTTGTAGACCTTAATTCTTGAAATTTTTCTATGAACTTTGAAATTTTACATTGCATTTGTTTTTTATTTGATGGTTTTTTTTTAAATGTTTGGAATCTTTATTTTTTTGCAGCTTGAATTGGAATTTTGCATCATATTTGATTATATGAGTATATGATAAATGTTTGCTTGCTCAAATTTACCTATTTTATTATAAAATAGCTGCATCCTAGGTGGTGTTCACTTTGCTTAAGTGTGTGCCTTAGTGTGTTGATCGTCACCTAGGGCTGTAGAGACCTTTTTACCCCTTGGCGATCTTACACCTTTCAGAACCATTATTTGAAGGGCTTTACTGATTCCTAGACTTCTTTTCCTTATCTAAGCAAAACAGATGAACCACGTCATAAGATGGGTCCCATTTCAGATGTTACCAATGATCTTCTCTCTTTTGGCATATGGGTTAAACAAGTGCAATGACAAGTGCTTGATGATAGTGGGTGCTCCTTATGTACAAAGAAGGAACGGCTTTCTAAAATCTTCTCATACCTTAATATTTATCAATTGTACTTGAAGCAAATTGGAAGACTAGAAAGGGTGTTTTTGATTTGCAATCGAACCTTTTTCTCTTAAAAATATTGCCTTTTTTTTTTTTTTTTTTTTGTTAATAAGCAAACAGAGCATTCCAAAAATAAAAATGCCAAGAAAAAGGGGCACACACCTATGTATAACAGCTGGTTATGCAAAAAAAACCAAACAAAGAAAAGGCAACATGTATCTACAAAAAAGCACAAAACCCAATCCACTGTAACTAAGACTGATCTAAGTCACACATTGAGAAGTTTCCAAATTCTAAAGAAACATTTGACTACTCCCAAGAGGGCTCTAGTGGAAGTTTCCCTTTACCTTTTGATCTAAGAGCATTACCCTTAAAAATTCGGCAGTTACAACTCTCTACATGACCACAACCAGCATTAGGGGAAACTATTCCCCATATACGCTCTTTTTCCAATCCACTTAGCGTCCATTCGGAGTAGATTTTCACTATTCTCTGGAGAACACTCATTTCAGACCAAAGTATTGCTTCTTTCAACAAGCCAACGATTGGTACCACTTTTCTATGAGCAAAAAATTATTAAATATAACAGGGCTACTCATGCAATGTGACGCATTGGAGAGGAAGGCATAGAATCTTAAAGTATCTCTTCACTAATTTTTTAGGCCCATACATAATGGTACCTCCGAAATTGATTTTCTCCTGGCACATACTGTTACAAATTTCGTGCTTTGACTTTATTCTTTTAATTCTTTTTAGACTTCAGATTGGTCTAATCAATTTTTTCAGAAGATTTTTCTGCCCTGCTCAAATTGCATTAATTCATTTCGCTGATCATATGTTTCCAGTCTTTTTAAGCCTGAGCAGAAAATCACTATTTTTTCAGAGGGCAGAGGAAGCTTGCATTTCTTTCTAAAAGCTAGAGGATGGGTCACTTCTATATCTGCTGGTGTTGGGAATGAAGGAGCCAACAATCGTCATTAGCCTCAGTATATTTTAGCATGTCTATAACACCTCACGCTCTGGTTGGAAAAGGTGGTGTATTTTTCTGTTTTGTACAGCTTCCTTTTTCTTGTACTCCTTGCTTCTTTTTTGTAAGTTTATTTATGTTCTTTCCTCTTCATCTTGAATACGATTCATAATGGGATTGCTTTCCTTGAATAAATTATATGAGGATTCTTGGGGACCAAATGTACTTACTTTACAATTTGTTGCCCATGCAAGCCGGACAACCCATTTA
>JBAPGN010002226.1:0-11118 GCA_037355405.1 Vitis amurensis
CTTCATTCATAGTTTCAATATGATATCCATTTTTGTGGATATCTTTAAAACTGAGCAAATTTCTTTTGGATTTGCTAGAATATAAAGCGTCATTTATATGGAATCTAGTTCCATTTGGTAGTGTTATGTTTGCTCTTCCAAAGCCTTCAACTAAGTTTATAGTACCAAATGTGGTACTTACATTACCTTTTATTAATGTCAATTTGAGGAAATATCTTTTATCTCGAAGAATTGTGTGCGTGGTTGCACAGTCTGCGAGACATACATCATCCTCATTCATCTTGAGACCAAATAACATATGGATTTCAGATATAACTAAAAAAAAAGGCATAATGTAAATAAAAAAATAAAATCAGATGTAAATATAAGACATAATAATATATTATTTCATATATAAAGTAACATCAATCAATGTTAATTTTCTCATCATTTATCAAATGGTCTGTTTTTTCATTGGGACCTTCAATGAAATCAATGTCATAGTAGGTTAGGTCCAATCCATCACCATCGGTAAAGTTCATCTCTATCTTTTTTCTTTTTGCTTTTATTGATGCTTGGTAAAGGTCGACCAAATGTTTGGGCGTACGATAGGTACATGACTAATGCCCCTTCATACCACATCTATAACAATTATTCTCATGGTTCTTAGGAGGTTTATCTTGTAAACACTTCCCATTTTCTTGTTTTGCCTCAGTATTGTTCCACTTCTGGTGGTGCAACGGGGCTTTCATTTTCTGAGAATTATTACTATAAGAACCATGGTATCGGGGATTTCTTTCATGACCATGTCTTCGTCCATGTCCACGTCCACAAATTTCAGACGATATTGCATTCACTTCAGGGAATGATTCAGATTTAGTTAAACAAGACTGGTGATTTCTCATCAAAAACTTTTTTTTTTTTTTGTTAAACCTTCATGGAGATGATGACAAAGGAAAATCAGTGTTTTTGTGCTATCCTATAGGGATGCTTGATTTCCTTTTTTGATCATAGCTCTAAGATTCATTGCATCAAGATGTATTTTAGCATCAAGGATTCAAGATAGATAGTTCTTTCCCGAAATGTCAAGTGCCACAAATTCGAGTTTTGTGAGATTTGACATTATCAAATAACTTCATATATATGACAAAACAATATTATTAGAATCAATTATAATAACTTGATAGCATTGGTATAACTTTGATTATAAACAAAATCAAATAATTTGTTTATAACTTTTAAGAATATGTAACAAAACAAATCAACAATAATATAAATATGTAAAATTTTATTCTATGTAAATAACTTTAATTTTAAGATATGAGAATTACCTTCAGAGCAATTTGTGCTGATAATGTGTTGTAAAACAAGGACAAATACAATGCAAATTAAAGTAGTAGAAATGAAATATATCTTACTTTGATATATAATAGGGAAGAAGAAATCAGAGAAGAAAGTTGAGAAAGTTGAGAGAATGAAAAACAGAGAGAATGAGAAAAAATAAGAAATTTCTTTCTTTCTTAGGGATACATATTATGGGGGATGAGAAGCCCTTTTATAAGCTTTCAAATGGCTTCTATTAATATTCCCATTAATGAATATTAATGGAACTCATAAATAACATTAATGGTTTCCATTAATGAGTATTAATGGAAGTCATAAATAATACTTAATTAATATTTATTATAATTAATGTGGTGGCATTCATTACTTTAGTTATAACAGTATATATAATTATAAATAATAAGGGTAAGTAGGCCATGTGGGAAGAGATCCTGCATTCTTAACATTACCAATCATAAATTCATAATTGCTTTTAAAATTGGATATGAAAGCATGTATTTACCAAAATTCAAAAGCAAGCTTGCCAATCATAATAGCTCCTAGGAAAGAGACAACACCTCAAATTTTGGTAACTACCACCAACAACCTCATGTCACCCTTTGAAATTCCCATGAGAGAAAAGAATAAGGTGGTGTTTGTTTTTTTTGTTAATTTTAAATAGAACCTTAATATTTAATAGTGTTAAATATTAGGTTGTTTGTTTTTGTAATATTTTATTTCTATTAAGTATTAAAAAGTAAGAAAAACCAATATATTTATTTTTTCTATTTATTAAAAAACTACATTTTTTAGTTTTTTTTTTATTTAGTAAAAAATTTATAATAAGTAATGAAAAAGTAAAAAAACAAACAACCTAAATTCTAAAAACAAATTGCTTTCAACAAAAGCTTAAAAAAACAAACAGCCACCTAAACCCACTAACAATTTTCTTGACAACACTAAAATAATTTAATACCGGTTTGTTAACAACTTCAAAAGGCTTCAAAATGCTTCAAGCATTCAAAATTACAACTTAGCCTAATAGAAAACTTATATCGAGGATTGCCATAAAAAAAAAAAAACTCTAAAATTACAAAATATATAAAATGATTGACAATATCAATATAATTTTCTTTAGAAATAATTATTTCTCATACATATTCTTGAGAAACACAAACCCACGTGAACGTAGGACAGACTCCACCATTAGAATAAATTATTTTATACAGAGACCACGCTCACACCCCGCAGACCATCCTACGTTGGGAAAATATAACTTGTGAGAACAATTTCTCCATTTCTACATAAATCCCTTTTCAATTAGGCAAGTCTTGACATAGGCCACGGGGATATGGGATATGTTTATGTCCCTTGCCAATCATGTCACGCAGAACAAATTGCAAATCGGCATTATAACCCTCCTTAGCCATTAAGCCAACAGGTATCCCCGATCATTTATTCACCTCCTAAAATTGCTCAAACAACTTATGCTATGTTTAATAGATAGTAATGGGGAATGAAAATGAATATCTCATTCATTTTCGCATCTATTCTTGTATTTTGATAACTAACTCAATTGAAAACGAGAATGAAATCAAAATGAAGTATTACTTGTAAGGGGAATTTCATTTCATCTCCTAATAGGAGGCATTTTGATTTTATAGTGTAAGTTATTTTTAAAAATATTTTTCAAAATTAAAAGAATAAAAAATTGTTTTGAATAAATTATTTTTTAAAATAATTTTTATTTAGATTTTGTAAAAAAAATTATAAATTTCATTTATATAATTTAAACTAAATTTAATTCAAGTCTTATTAAAAAAAAAAATAATTTTTTTTAATTATAAATAAATTAAAAAATGGTTTTTAATAAAATATGAATAATAATATTATAATAAAATCATAAATTATATATTTTTGTAAGATAGGGTGAAATATGGATATTAATATCTTATTAAGTAAAAATAAATAATAATAATAATTTAAAATTAATAATTGCGTGAACCTGCATTAAATCTCGGTGTGAAACTTGGAAGATGCCACGGTAATACCCAACGTAGAGTGACCACGAATCATGGCCCTCGTCGCTTTGTTTTTGCCTGGCTCGATAAGCCTGATCTTCGACCACCCGCTTTTGCCCCCCCTTCCCAGCCATTACCGCTCATCCACCGTTTTTTATTAAGAAATCCTGAGCCAAACATGCATTTTTCCCATTCAACTATTAGTTTATTGTAAATATGGGATTAATAAAAGACGCTGTTTATTTTCTTTTCTGATTGAATGGAGGAGAGTTGAAGGAGAGAATATGTAAATTTTTATTAAACCAAAGTCAACTGGCGTCAAAATCACCTTCACTCTCAATTTTCTCTTCCTTAATGTGTCAATGGAAATGCCGAAACCGGCTCTTTCGGAAAATCCACTCTCTCTTCTCTTCTTCTTCTTCTTCCTCCTCCTCCTCCTCCTCTCATTATCCTTCCCAGTGATTCCATTGTTTTGTTGTCAGTTTTCAAGATAGCTTGCGAAGACTCCATTTTAACTACGTGGATGCATATTGACCCAGTCCCTTCTTCTGATTCCCCACTTTATTGCCGAAATGTTATCCGCAAAAGGGAAATAGGACAAAGGATCAATTCACATTTTCTGTCATGTAAAGCATGTGACAGGTCATAATTGATTATAAAGATATGAGATAATAACAAAAATATCAATTTAACTCATTTTTATTTTTATTTTACCATTTTTCATTTGCCACTGAGGGTAAATTCTCTCTTATTCAACAATTTTTTTTTTCATTGATTTTTTAAACTTTTTTTATAAATAATTAAAAAATTAATATTATTTTCTAATTTTAAATTATAAATAAAAAATTATATTAATAATTTAGAAACTATTTTGGAAAATACCTTCTAAAAAATGTTAATAAATAAAAATTATCTTTTACAATTTAAAAGTAAATAATTTAATGATTGAAACATTATTTAAAATAAATATATTCACTATTTTCTTTTCTTTTATACTAAAAAGTATTTTAAAGTTTTTCTTTTCTATTATAAAATAAAAAGTTTATTATTTTTTTTAATCTTCTTCCTTCCTTATTTTAATAACTTTTTGAATAAGACTTTTTTGTAATAAGTTATATGAAATGTTGCAAATTTGTTTAATAAGGATTTTTTTAATGATTTGAATTAATTGAAAATTTATCAAAATAAGAAAAAGAAAAAGAAAAAGAAAAAGAAAAAAAAAGAAAGAGGATGGATGAAGAGTTTTTATTTTAAGTATCCAATTAAAATGTTTCATACAACCTAATTTTAGAAGTGGATTATATTAGTACATAGTAGAGATTGAATTTTTCTTATATAAAAGAGATGAAACGTATATTTACTCATTTTAGATTAAAATAAGTAGCTAAAAATTATATAGTTATGTTTAAGTTTGGTTTAAAAATATTTTTCTAGTTTTTATTTTTTAAAAAATAATTTTTTATTTTCTATATTGTCTCTTTTTGAAAATACATTTAATTGAAAACCTTGTTTAGTATAATTTTTTATATGAAAATAATAAAAAGAATTAAATTTCATTTATTGATTATTCTTTTTTATTTTTTCTATTAGTTTTTTAATAATAAAATAAAAAATATAATATGTTCACAATTAAACAAAGGAATTGGCCAATTGTATATTTTTTTCACAAAAATATAATATATTTACAAAAAAAAAAAAAAATTCGATTTAAGTTTTTCGCCATTTTCTCAACCAAACTATTGGAATCATGTTTAATACACTTATAAGCACACATTCACTACAGGATATGGAATTTGCGTAATTATATAAGGGTATTCACTAACTGTTCAAAGGGTATACAAGACTACCCTTTGTGAAATATTTCAATCAATTTTGAACCACTCTTTTATTTTCCTTGTCACCCACAGATTGTATACTCATGTCATACACTTTATTTAACTCTTACATGGAAATTCCAATACTATCCCAATAATAATGTTTGGGGAAAAAAATTTGATCCTAAATCATCCACCATTTTTTCAAGTAAACCATTAGAAATATGGTTGACACACTTACGTGATCACATAACTTGGGAGAGATATGAAATTTGTGTCAATATACAACGACATTACACTAATTGTACAAAGAAAATGTATTAAGTGTATAGGGGTATGCAAGGCTATCCTCTGTGAAAAATTTCATTCGATTCTGAATCATTCCTTTATTTTCCTTATCACCCACGAATTGTACACCTATGTCATGCACTTTATTTAACTCCCACACGGAGACTCTAATACTTTCCCTAGTCATGATGTTTAGGGAGAAAATTTTGACCCTAAGTCATTCATCATTTTCTCAACTAAATCATTGGAAACATGGTTAACTTAGGAAGGATATGAAATTTGTGCCACCATACAAAGGTATGACACTAACTGTACAAGGAAAATGTATTAAGTGTACAAGGGTGTACAAGATTACCCTTTGTGAAAAATTTCAGATGATCTTGAACCACTCATTTATTTTTCTTGTCACCCAATGATTATACACCTATGTCATGTACTTTATTTAAGTCCTACATGAAAATTTCATTACTTTCCCCAATAATGATGTTTGGGGAAATTTTTTTGACCCTAAGTCATCCACCATTTTCTCAATCAAACCATTGAAAACATGATTAACACACTTACATAGACACATAACTTAGGAGTGATATGGAATTTGTGTCACTGTATAAAGGTATTACACTAATTGTATAAAAGAAATGTGCCAAGTGTATAAGGGTGCACAAAGCTCCTAATAGGTTTGTATGATTTTTAAACAACTTGAGCTTGATATTAAGATGATTATCGATAGTTTTTTAATTTTTATTTAACAAATTATGCCATTAAGACATTCCCTACAAAAATTAACACATAGGAAATAAAATTAAAATCAATCACATTTGAATTATTCATTATAAGTAAACTGAATGAAATATATATTTTTCTTATTTTGTCCTTATAAACATAATTTCATTGTTATAGATTAAAAAGTCACATTTAAATGGAATTAAGAATAAACAAAAATTATTCTTGTAACATTTTTTAAATCATTAATTTAAATTATGAAATTAGGTTTAAAATTGAAAATACTTGTTGTAATTATAGTTTTAAAGATTTCATGATTTTTATCTTTCATTACTTTTAAAAATTAATTCTACCAATTACCCTATTCACACTTGTAAAATTATTGGAAGGTTGGTAAATTAGTCTTAGAAATATTGTCTTTTGATTTAATATTATATATGTATGTATGTATGTATGTGAGTGTCTACATTATTTTCCAAATAATATAAAAAAATAATAAACACCACGTGTCTAATTTGTAAGTTAGAAAAAAAAGAATAATAATATTTTATGAGGTATTTAAATTTTTTTTAATATATATGAGAAATAATGTGCAACATATTTATTATTTTTTAAGTAAAAACCAAAAAAAAAAATTTGCTAAGGCATTTAAAATGCATTTTTTATATGTTCTATAAGTTTGAAAAAAAAATGATGATGTCTAATTTGCAAGTTAGAACAAACAAAGAATACTAATATTTTATGAGGTGTTTAAAAATTATTTAATATATATGAAAAATAATATAAGTTCGAAATAAAGAATAATATTTATTATATATGATGTAAGTTTCCAAGGTATTTACTATAAAATGAGTTGCAAATATAGAGTCATGGTTGTAAAATATACCTTTAATAATTATAGACAGATGAAACAAAAGATATTTGAAATTAAGAATAAGTTAAATATTTTGACTTAATAATTAAAACTATTTTTATTTTAAGTTGTGGTATTAAGTTGTTTTATCAAACATGTTTTATCTACTTAATAACTTAAATTAAATTGATAAGTCATATCATGTTACTAAGTTGATTTATCAAAAACTCCATAAACTATGTCATTATTAACTAAATAAGGTATATTAATGTTTTAAGATGCATAATATTGAGATGGGATCAATGGTTATCATGTATATGAGACAGATAATTAAACAAAATAATATTAAACATAATGTATAAATAAACAAGTCAAAATAGATTCAACTAATTAAAATCTTATATCTAAACATAACATATTTAATCTAATATTTGCATCATTTTCAAATGATTTTATAAGTCATACTATTAATTGTAACATTTAGATATCAAGAGAAATTTTGTAAGATAAATTACTTTCAAATTTTAAAGTTATTTTTTTATAATAAAAGAATTACATTAAAGTCATGTTTTGTTGTGTTCTTATTTTTTTAATATATGTTTTAATCAAAATTTGTAAACTAATTAAACTAAAATTTTGAAAACAAATTTTAAAATCATGTTAAAAAAATATATTTTTGCCTTTTCTTTTAAAATTTGATGAAAATTTATTAAAAAAAATTGTAAAGAAAAATTGATTTCAAATTGTTTTAATTTTAAAACAAGATATTGTACTCATGGCTCACCATGTTTGATCACAAAACTAATGACCTTGGTATTAATATGTGAAAATTTTGAAAAATTATTCATACTCAACCAAAATTTACCAAAAAATAAAATAAAATAAAATAAAATTTCTTTTAGTTGTTGTATAATTATCCAACTTTTATTTTATTTTCTATTTCTAAAAAAATTAAATTATTGAAATATGTTTCATAACATTTAAATTAAAACTATAATTAAAAAATCATTTATATTTTCTATTTAAAAATTTAAACATGTTTTCATCACTTAAAATTCACTTGATTTGTTCATTTCTTATAACCTTTAACACTTAGTTTTTGCCTCTAACTTATCTACGTTATTTATTTGTATGTAATGTGAATCCAAGAAAATGAGACATATGTGAAAGGAGAAGTGGAACGGTTTGTTTCCAAATGTTTTTAAAAGTAATTATTAAATGATAGATTTTGAAAGTAATTTTTTTTTATAAAAAAAACATGTTTGAAAACTCTGATATGAATTTTTTAAAATTAATTAGTTAAAATGGATGAAATAATCCTCATATTTGTGATTTTAACTTATTAAGAGTAACCTTTTTTTTTTCTTTTACACAAATGTCATATTTCAAGTATTTATATGTAGGTTTTAAAAGAAAAAATTATTTCTACAAGAAAATAATGACATTTTAGTTAAAATGTGGCCAAAAAAAGATGAAGAGTTAGTGTAGACCCCTAATTTTGGATTTTAGGAGAGACTTTTTTTTGTTTAGAAATTTTTGTGACCTTCTAGAGACTTCTAAAAATAGTTGGAGAGGACACATGGCACAAGGGGGATATTCTGGTGGTTTGTTGAGAGTAGTAGGGATTCCTTGATGGTGAGGACACGTTTCAAGGGGTGATTGCTTATTCTATTAGGTTGGTGAGTGAGCTGAAAAAAATAAGAGGTTTTTCTAGAGAAGAGTGAGCTGGGTGAGAGGTGTTGAGAGGAGGACCTTTTTCTAGGATGGCTATTCTTGAGAGGAGGAACCAGGGGAGCTGGCAGTGAAAACAGAGAGAGGTGGTTGGAGCTAAGAGGAGGAAAAACTAAACTGTGAGAGGAATGAGCTATGAGAGGGCCACATTTTTTAGAGAGTGAGCAGGCTGTGAGTGGATCTTGAGAGAGATTTGGAGAGTGTGTCTTAAAGCAAAAATGAGAGAACTAGAGGAGCTAAAAAAGTTGAAGGAGGGATGTAAAGAAGAGAGCTACAAGAGGCGAGCTGTGAGTAGCAAGAAAAAAGAGAATGTTGGAGAATCACAAATTATACAGAATGATTATAGAATCTGATCATCTAAACATACGCCAAAATCTCATATTAAATCTATAGGATAATAATAATAATATCAGAAGACATACTTCAATCCATTGAGATCATGTACTTGGGTCTTGTCTTCCATGTCTAAAACGAGTATTGCAACCTTCAATCACTCACTGATAGGATGTGAATAATAAACAATTTTTCTATCTTATCTCATTTAGACTGGGGACCATAACCCTATCTACACCCCTTATTATTTTTATTTTATTTATTGGCTCATCATTAATAAATAAAATAAAATTGGTCTCTACACAGTGCAAAGCCCATATAGTCCATATATATATATAGATGCTTTAAAGGCCCATCATTAACTTAATTGATCACTTTAATTAGGGCCAAATAAAATATAACTTAATGTACAATGTGTTAATATGTAGGCCCATAATTACCAAAATATCCAACAATCTCCCACTTGGGCCACATATGTCATTAAACAATTGAACATTACAAAAATGAGCTCAATATTTGCTATCTTAACTATAAGCATCTCAAAACAATCTAGTCCATCAATTATACCAATATAGAACCAAAGTGATCTTCATTACATGTTTCGTAACTATACTCATCAATGATCACCACATTAATACAATCAACGACATAGATCAAGTATGGATGTGTAGCATGGAAATTTCATGTAATGTGATCCCATATCATGCCTATTTCCAACTGGTCCAACTTTATAACTCAAAAGAGTTCAACGCACTTTCAAAATTTATGCAAAATTGCAATTGAAAGAATATAACTTTATTTCAAATTTTTCAATAAGCAAAACAAGAATAATACTTAAGTCTGATCAGAAAAACATGGCATTAACTAATGAACATCAATTAACAAACTCCCACTACACAAGCATATCACCAAGATGAACCACACCCATACGAGCCACATGCTCATGAAACACTTTAGGTGGTACACCTTTGGTAAGCGGATCCGCAATCATGAAGTTTGTACTAGTATGTTCAATAGACACCTGAAAACTCTGAACTCTCTCCTTAACAACTAGAAACTTCAAGTCAATATGCTTTGATTTTGACGAGCTTCTGTTGTTCTTAGAATATAATTCTACAACTTTGTTATCATAGTTTATCCTTAATGGTCTCTCAATGCCATCAACAATACGCAATCCAGTGATAAAATTCTGTAGCCATATTGCTTGGTTCGATGCCTCATAACAAGCTATAAATTCTGCTTCCATGGTGGAAGTAGCTATGAGTGATTGCTTAACACTCTTCCATGAGACAGCTCCTTCAGCCAACATAAAAACATAGCCAGAAGTGGATCTTCTGCTATCAATGCAGCCAGCAAAGTCGGAGTCGGAATACCTTATGATCTCTAAATGATTAGATCTCCGATATGTGAGCATGAAATCTTTTGTTCTCTACAAATACCACATGACCCATTTTGCTACCTTCCAATGGATCATTCTTGGGTTACTTAAATATCTGCCAAGCATACCAACTACATACGCAATATCCAGACATGTACAAACTTGAGCATACATGAGACTCCCTACTATTGATGCATAAGGGATGTTCTCCATCTCTTTTTTCTCAATTTCATTATTTGGGCATTGAATCAAATTGAATTTATCACCCTTAGCAATGGGGGTATCTCTTAGTGCACAATCCTTCATGCCAAATCTACTAAGCACTTTATCAATATATGCCTTTTGTGATAAGCCAAGAATACCATGAGAACAATCTCGATAAATCTGTATGCCCAACACAAAGGATGCATTACCAAGATCTTTCATTTCAAAATTATTTGAAATAAATCTCTTAGTTTCATGCAACAGGAATCACTGCTTGTTAATAGATATCGTCAACGTATAACACCAGAAGAATAAATTTACTCCCACTAATCTTTTGATAAATACATTGATCAACAATGTTTTCCTTAAAACCAAAAGAGGTAATCACTTTATTAAACTTTCAATACCATTGATGAGATGCTTGCTTTAAACCATAGATGGATTTCTTTAATTTGCATACTAGATGTTTTG
>JBAPGN010002228.1:0-11044 GCA_037355405.1 Vitis amurensis
TTTGTCATGAGAAATAAATCAACACAACTCTCGACAATCATCTTTCTTATGCCTTTTGGCTATTTTAACATGACTGCCATAAGATTGTGTTGAGTTGGTTGGCTCTTTGAAGATAAAGAGACGGCTGCTTTCCTCCTTAATCTCTCCACTAAATGCCCTTTAGTCTCATTATCTTAATACTTGCTTGCTGTACGATTTGGCTGCCAATCCTCTTGAAATTACGGGCTATTGTTAGATATATCGATGAGCTTTTGCAAAAAAATCAAAAAATGTAACCTTAAACATTTGGATATGTCAAGAGTACATCGGTCTACACTTGACGTAAAAATTTGTTAAACTTCAATGTTCAAATGCTGCCATTTAGTGATACTAAACCATTCTAGCAAGCCTTTTTTCGTCGGCTGTCTCGTAACTACAAAAAAAGGATTGAAAAAGTACTCAAGCATATATTGAAATTTATGTCGGCAAGACCAAAACTATTTGCAATGATTGGTATTTGCTATACAAAACTGTCTTGATTGGCTTTTTTGCCGTCTCGGACATTGTCTTTTGAACAAAAGGTCTTGAGCACCAAAACAGATTTAAGTTCAGGTATATGGTTTATTACAGAAGGCAGCAATCAGTTACATGCAATCATCAATACCAGATCAACCGTTAATGCATCCTTGATCTTGCATCAACATTCATGCCCTCCTCAATACGAGCTATCAGTGAACGACCAAAGTAGGAGAATTACACGTTTGAACCACCACACAGAGATGGTTAATAAACAATAAAAAACCTATAGAGCTCCCCCCTGAGAACTGAATTGAACTTATTCCCGTTTAGAGGGTTCCTCCCACACGCCCCCAACGAAATCCAAGGCAAGGAACAAGTCATCTTTTGTCTTATAAATGTCCTAAAACATAAAAAAGAGCTGCAGAACTAATTCTAGTTCATCAATTGTCTTATAGATGCAAACACTCAAACCCAGCAATCAGATGGTAACAGGATTCTTTTACCAGCTAAAGAAATACAACGCCGTTTGACCAAATGGTTTAACAGGCGTTGTTGAAATTATCGATAATCAATGGCTCAAAGATTAAGTCATAAACGTTAGAAAATTTGGGGATAAGTTTAAGCCAACCAGAACCATGGCATTACAATATTATCTCAACTGATTTAAACAGGTAGTAATCTCGCACAGAGGCCACAAACAATTTATGGAAACATAAAGAAATGGTCAATAATTAATAGACCTTAAACATAAAATCGTCATTTACTAATAGTTTATATATATAAGGGAGGAAGGATAGCACCAACATAGTAGTCCAAATGAACCTGCATGCATTGGAAGCAGTAATTGATGAACTTCATCCTATCTAGTTGTAAACGCAATAAGAGAACACATGACATAGCCTCAATAATCTAGCTATGTCCATCTATCGATGAACCCAGTTAGAGTTAAAATCTAGAATATATAGTTCAAAGAACAAATTGAATAAAAAAATACAAAGAAATTAATTGTGTATATGGTTACCTCAATTACTATTCTGCATACGTTGTTGACCAATATTAGGTGTACCATTTTCAGCCAATTGTCATTTTCGCTATCAAGAACAAGTAATGAAGTCAGAATTTCAATCGTTTCAGAGGCACAGTGCAGTTCCGCCTGAGCACATCAAACTTATGTTAGACCTACAGTCCCCGGTAGACATCTTAATCATGTATTATTTGAGAAATAAAAAACAATAGCATCATATTAAGCAACTACCAGAATTAATGGGTTCTTCTATAAGACTACTGTCCATCCCCAATATCGTGCATATGGATGAATAGCATAGCATCCAAGTATGACATCGATGCAACTAAAATATGAGTTTGAGTGACATTTACTTACATATGGACCCAATAGGATGAAAAAATTAATACAATGAAACAAAATGTAACTTAACATTTTGTGGATCGCAACAAGATCCACATATGGTGGATTCGAAAATTATTATATTCACAATCATTGTCATTGAAAGAAAAATTTTTAAATAACTGCGAACATAAATCGACCGACTTTGAAGCTTCATTAACAAGGTGAATCGCTTGAAGCTATGAAATGGAGAAAGAGATCCACCTTTTAGCCTCCAATTGATTAACGCATGATGACACCATACTCATCTAAAGTTGAAATAAGGGATAGTAAGAAACTACAAAACCAACATACATCATCATAACAGACATAAGGCTTTAAGATATGAAATATAATTTGATAATTATAAATTTCATCATCTAGTAATCAAATCATAGCCCAAGCATTAACCGTGTTTCCAACATTCAAGATTATACAACAATAGCTACCTAATCTTTCTTAAAGTGTGATTTTGAAGGTGACTTGCCAATTAAGCCAACAATGTCTAGTAAAAAGTTTGAGGATCATAGTAAATCAATGTAAATACCTTAAAACTATAAATATAATCTAAATTAGGGACAAGATTTGGGTGTAGCTCAAGAAAAAAACCTCACCTCCAAAAGGAATGGAAGTAAATAGTGTCTAACGAGAAAGGATTTCGCATCTTCTTTTTCAATTCTATAGTATCGGCAGAGAATCATGGAAATCGCACCTCATAGATGCCTCTCCATAGTTTAAAATGATTAATAGGAAAGATAAGGGGATTTTTTTCTTATTGTCAGAAACCTCTAGGAATAGCAATGAGAGCTCTCTGACCCTACTAACAAATTGAAGTGTGTTCCCCGGTCCGCCATAGCCACCGATATGCCACAAAAGCAGCTCGACTAAATTAATCAACAATGCAAACACATACAACGTGAGGAATTTTCTTTGTGTTTTTCCAGACAACATCCATAATCGCAAGGTCTTTTTTAAGAACAAAGTTTGACTAAATTGGATTGGGACTAAAACCTAGGGGAATCTTTGGACTCATCAAACCATAGTCAGCAACATGTGTCTCTTCCTTCGTCAACCTTGTTGTATTTTGAATACACAATAATTGTAACAAAAGGTGACTTCACGCACTCTCGCTGTGCGTCATGTAGCGCGTACTTTTTAATTTGTAACTCTTCGTGGTCGTTTTCGTCAGGGCTGTGTGGTGCTTACAATCTGCATGTTGTCCGATGCAACGATCTGCACCTAACCACCAACAATATTGTGTGCTCCCAGGGGAAGGGCATTCCTCGTCTTGCAAAGAAGCACACCCTCTATACGTTTGGGAGTCTTTCTGGACACCCCACTTTCGGTACCTCAAGTCATACTTTCCAAAAAGATCTTCTTTGACCAACAAAAACAGAACAGGTGAATTTGGATTATCTTGTATGAAAGGTGGCACCACTTCATTAAACATTTCGATAACAATTGATGGTTGGCCTTCATCTGTGCGATAGTGTGAAGAGGTGAAACCGAGTCCTCAAACACTTCCCACGTCATATTATGAGCAATATATAGACAATCAAGATGAAATTTGTGCACTTCGTGAATTTGACGTTGTTGGTTCCAATGCGAGCCACAAATAACTATCAAAAACAATAAGAAAGAGAACCATAAATCATATATTAAAACTAAGCCTTAAATATGTATCATCATAGTCATTAAGGTATGAAAAGATAACATACAAAGTCTTCACTCTCTAACCTATGTCACCCTGTGCATCATTGTCGAGGAGCCATTCATTTTTTCTAGTTCATCTTGCTCCGGCCAAGTGTGCTAACCAAATTCATTGCAAAACAAGTACTGTCACCCAATAAATCTAAATACAAGGTAATCAAACTATCTTCAAATATACACAAAAGCTAAATTAATACTCAACTTGCCAAAGCCCTCCAAGCATTCCAACTCCCAACTTGGATGCCGGTGCCTGACCAAAAAACGTCCACTACAGTAATGTTGGAAGGAGTGGTAAGTTCCACATACATGGCTGAAAATTAAATATTGGAAAAAGTAGAATATCTGTACAATTAGTATAAGACATAATAGTGAAAAACATCCATGGCCAACAATAGGAATTATCCATTATAATAACTAATACGAGCTGACATGATATTGATATAATCAAGACAAAAAGTTACGTGTAAAACATCAAACATACCCTTAATCCAAAACACTTTCCTTCCCCTATTCTCATGTATCAGCTTGAAATTAGAAAAATTCCAGAACACCAATATTCTCCCTAATTCATGTTCCCCAAAGTAATTGCTCTCAGGGTGTATACGAAAACGAGTGACTACCATCCAAATGAGATGGTGTTGCAAACAGTGCACAAGTGAAATCAAGAGACCCGCTAATATTCCTCAATATCACGATGCAGAACCATCAGTTGACTATACAATCTTTGGGCAAACTCGGCATTTGACTAGCTTTAACACTACCTCTTCTCAACAATAACTTTCCTTCCACTATGTGGAATGCCCATCGTCACGCCCAAAATCATCATGTCATTGTACAACGAAGCACCTTCTGTGACCCCCCAAATAACCGCAGTTGCCGGAATACAGCAATGTGTTGTGTTTTTTACAACCAAACACATAAAATCTAAATTAACCCTCCTTTACAACCTAATTGCCATAGCCCACCAAACCAAAGTTCTCTTATTAACATCTCTTCTTCAACTTTTGAGAGCAAATGGATTCCAGAAAGGAATCCTCACGGCCGAGAACATACAACACCGTGATGGTCAAATATTAATACCACTGTGAAATTAACAACCATAATTCATTTAATAAATTAATACAAATGATCTAAAGACATTGAACGTGTAATATAGTGTTCTCTATAGTTAGCATTCATTCATAATTTAGTTCACAAATAGTAAACATCATATAAACAAAGAAAATGGAGAACATTTGTTACATAACATCATGTTAAAAATGAAATAAATTGAGAATCGGTTTTTCCCTCAGCCTCTTCAATAAATATGGTACAATCGGAGGGAGTGAAATTGGTTATACTAGTAGGTCACCCACCTATGATACCCACGCCTAAAAAAAAAACACACATGTACATTTCAGTCGGGTCAGCCAATTAAAAATAAATGGTAATGCCTCACAATTGTACATACTCAATCCTACCAAATCAACTATATTTTTAGGGAAAGTGGGAGATTCACAGCTAAGAAAAATAAGGTAAAAAGAATACCCACATCATTAAAATAGTATATCTGTCATCCTATTAAAATAATTTGAAAATAGCATGCATTAATGTTAGACCCCCTCCAGGGCAAGAGGGAGTTTTGGGGCCATTTTATTTGCATCAGAATGGCTCTATCATGACCACTCCCCGGGATTCAGCTGAAGTGAGGCGGCGCAGAATTAAGGGAAAAGAGACAGAGAAATGAGGAAAAAAGTGGTGGCTTGGCGGGAAAGAGAGGATAACGGAGACTATTTTGGAGGTCACTAGAGAGAGATCGAGGGGGCTTTCGTGGGAGAGGAGTATACCGGGAAAATAGGAGTGCCAGAGAGACAACGGAAACCTCCCAGTATGTCGCGTGGACACTTTTTATTTTTTTAATTGTATCTCTTTATGATTATTTTCTGGTAGTTCTTCCTTTCGCCCTGAATACGTAGATTTTGCTGGAAGTCTGCGAACGTTAGTGTTGTCGCTGGGTCATTTGATGACCTACTACTTGTTTCAAAGCTGCAACGTTGGATTGTGCATTCCTTTTTATGCATCCTTCCTCTGTCCCGGTCCTTCCTCTCTGCTCGACAACAGCCTTTGATGGAATGAGGGCTCCATTTTTGTTCTCAATGCGATATCTCTTGGTGACTAGTTTGTTTCTGAATTGAAGAATAAGTTGCATGATCATTGCAATGGCCCGTGATGCCCGCCACAAACAACCCATGTTCTTGCTCAGCATAACCATTTACTCTGCTCCTTAAACTATCCACTGACCAAAAACGCTGCCGTCCGTAGCCATCCTCTGCGTCCTCATGTCCGCCAGTCGGCCCTCGACCCGTCTTCATCAGAGGCGCGTTTGTCAGAGGCCTGGAAGCTTCAAACGACGCTTGCTCCTACACGCAGGCGTCATCTTTCTGACAAACAGCCACAGGCAGCACGCGTCGTCTGGACCCGCCAGACGGCTGTCCCCTCCTCATGCCAACTTCGGCCGAGGGGATGCTATAGCACGGCGGGGTTACCAGCACCACCACCGCCCCGCTAAAAACGCGCGGCCGCCTGCACTTCAAGCAAACCATGGCATAGCAGCGTCTCGGACTCCACCACGCTCCCCTCTTCATGCGCCGCCGTGGTGGAGAGCTCCCTTCGAGGTTGACAGCGCGGGTGGAGAAGACAAAACGAGAAGAGAATAGCGCTTATAGCCTCCCATGGAGGACTTGGGCCTTGGATTTGAGTTTGGGGCACTGAGGCCCAAGTTGGAGGGGGAAGGGTGTTTGTATTGGCTTGCCATCGAAGAGGTTGGCCAGATATGACGTTGGCACAGCCGCCATGCCCAGTTATGATTGGATTATTGTATCAGGTTCTTGCCCAACGTGAAGAATATTGGCACTTGGGCTTTACAGAGTTGGAGCCCGGCCCAATTCGTTGTGGATGACAGGTCCTCATGCCAAGTCGCTCAAAAGTCTGGTTTAATTTAATACTTCAACAATATTTGTGTTTAAATCATGACATTCTCAATAATCAAATAATATCCATATTTAGTATTTATTTCGAAAGTCAATCTGAGTAAAAATAATAAAAGGTCAACATGTTTAATTTTAAATTCTTCCAAATACCTCTTTAAATGCTCAATGTTTATCAAATTATAAACTACTTATTCTATATTCCTCCTCTATCCTATGCAAAGCTCTATCAAAAAATCCTAAACGTTCAAAAAATAAACTCGTCAAAAATAATTTTGTAAATCATATTTTCAATAAATCACATATAATACGATAAATTTTATGATTTTATTCGAAAGTCCAAATCTATAAAAAAGGTCAACGATGTTTTTAAATTCTAATCCTTCGAATACTCTTTAAAAATTCAATATTTGTATCAAACTAAGAATCCTAAGTTTCCCCTATCTTATCCTAGTTCAATCCTTTTAAAATCGTCACACTTAAGTTAACTTCTTCAGAACTTGTTTTAAGGATCTTAATCTCGATAAATGAATCTATCATCCCGTATTATGTCATTAGTTCGAAGTCTAATCCATTAGAAGAAAACCCATGGCCGGTAATTTAATTCTTCTAAAATCGTGCTTTAAGATCTCTTATGTCCGCAGTCAATGGGAAAGTATTATTCGGTGGTGGGATAATGCATTCCAGCATTTATTATCGTAGGCGCTATACCACTTCAAAAAACCCATGATTTTTAAATTTAAATTCTTCAAATACATTTGTTTAAAGTCATATTTTCAATTTTAAAATCGAATTTATTATTCTGCATGGTTATGTTAGGTTAATTCCAAAGTCGAGATCTCAAATCCCCGTCTATATTTGGTTCTTCAGTAGTGCGTCGCTTGTAAAATTTAATTTATTGTCGTATCAGAATATAATCTCATACTCATGCTATTGTTAAATATTAAAACCTATGTGCTCCAAAATCTCATGGTCTCTAATCTGTTAATCTTTCATATCCTATAAAATTCTACAATTCTGTCTAAATTTTAAGTTTTCCTTCACGTCATTAGAATCATATTCCATATCCTATTGCCAGAGTCCAGTTTTTTGAAACCGGCCCTGTTTGAAATTCGATCTTTCGATCCCAGAAATTCCATTATTCTCGTCTAAATTTAATGTCCTGCTAAGTCAAGGATTTCGTTGTTCCACATCTTATTTATTTATATAGGAATCGCAATTCTTTCAAAAATCCAAATTTCTGAATTAAGAACTTCAATCCCAAAAATCTACTACTCATTCTTATCGCACTAAAATATTAGTCTCGTTAATTAGTATTATAGAGATGCTCGTACCTACCTATTTATTTCAACAGCCCCAATCCTAAACATCTCATACCCGCCCTATATTCAAATTTCGATTATGAAAAATTCCACTTTTTATTCGTTTGAACATCATCTTTCCGTAATAAGTATCGTTATTCGCCATGGTTTGTTCATTTATTACTTCCAAAATCATTTAAAATAACTCTTCAAAAACGGATTTTCCAAATTAACGCTTTAAGACTAAAAATTTCCCATCATTCACTTTATTCGTAATATATATTGTTGATCAATATTTAATAAATTTCACGTTACTATTCTTCTTCTAAAAATTCAATAAAGAGTTCATTATCAAAAGCCCGACTTCAAAGTTAATTTTCAAAATCCCACTTTCACTTTTCATCGTTTCAAATATCTTTTCGTTCAAAAACCGATTTGTTCAAATTTAATTTTAATCTCGCTAAATCATCACTCAATTCACATTCCAAAATCGTCCAAATACGTTTTAATTAATTAGTTAACATGATAATCCATCACTTACCGCAATTCATCTCCGTAAAGTTTCCTAATCAGAAAGTCTAATTCTCAAAAATTCCGATTCCCAAATTTAAGTTCTCCTGAAATCCAATTCCTCTTTCAAATTTAATGTTCTAAAATGTCTCGTCTTATATTAATTTCTAAGAAACCAATTTTGTCAAAAATAAGACTGCCGAATTTTCAAAATGCAAATTTCAAAAAGCGTAAGTTTTCCTTCGAACATTTTAATTTTGTTTGTGTTAACGCATGTGAATATTTCGGTGCTCTATATTGTGCACTTGACTCCTGTATTTTATGGAATGTATGCGCATCGCTTGGTTCGGTGCCCAGGTAATTGCATACCGTTTCTAACTGTCATTCTCTTGATGCATGTTCCGATTTTCCATAGTCACATAATCGCACTCCGAGTATCCATGTCTTTTTCCTATTGATGCCAATGTGCAGTCTCATTTATAGTTAGAGACCCGTACCTTTACGGGACTTAAAAGGTGCTACGGTCCCTTACTGCGACCTTTCCCGAAAGAACCTGAAAACCCGCCGAACCGATCCCGGTTTTTCGTAGACCCCTTTGTTCCAAATATAGGAGTCACGCTTAGGGTTTGTCTTTCCTTATTTTGTTTACCTTTTAAAATAAAAACAAAAATAAGTGGCCGAGCTCCAAGGTCATTATTCTTAATAAATAAATAATCATTTTTCAAATAGAAAATGCGGCTCGCCATCTGAGTGGGAAACACATGAGCGCGAAATGCGGGATCGCACATTAAGCTTATGCCAATTATTCCAAAAAAGGTCCAATTTTATTGTCATGTTAATCTCAAAATCATTGACAACCTACACTGCTCCAATCAATAAATGTGTCCTTATTATTTTAGATTTTTTTCTGTTATTTTAATTATTTTATTATTTACAAGATTTTTTGCCTCTGAAACAAACACCTTATAGGATTCTTATTTTTAAGGTTTCTAAAAGTTCAAGAAATGGTGTTCAACAAATCATCATTTAATCATAATTAACCGAATTAACAAAGTAAATAAGGTTGTTTATTCAAATAATAAGATAAAAACTTTGGTATATATATTAATAATTTTTTAAATTATAAACCAAATTTATTTATGAAAAACCTAGATAATAGCAAATTTTAATTCATACTAATGATTAAACAATTATTACATATTATATAATAAATACGAAAATTTTATTATTTGTGTTTAATTTATTATCCAAAGAAAATATGAGATCTAGTTAAGCTTATTAATACGATACATAAAATAATGTTTTTTTTTCAAATTCTTACTGTTGATAATGTTCTAGAGAAAAAAAATTCTTCAAATTAAATAAATATTAAATAATAAAGTAAAGAATAAAAGAAATAATAAATAATAAATAATAAATATCTAAAAAGAAATGGATATCTAACGAAGAATTCTAATTGGGTCAATGGATTAAGGATTGGACATGAACCAAGTAAAGGGTTGTTGGGAATAATAAAATCACATCAATTAAAAAGTGCATGGCAATTAAATTATTTTTAAATAAATGGAAGAAAATGACTAATTCAAATATTTGAGGTTTTTTTATCTATAATTTTCATATTAGTGAATCAATCTCACCTTTTCCTATAGTTAAATATATAACAATTTAGAAAATTAACAAGTTAAAAGTAAATATAATTGAGTATAAAGTGAAACCCAAATCAATACCAAAGATCTGTTTTAATTCAGATTATTTAGTGTCTTGGATATAAATTTCTTAAATTTAATTATAAAAATTATAAAGAGTAGTAAAATTTGTATAGCATTAGATAGAGGTTTATCATTATAATATATAATGCTATAATATAATATTAAAAAAAATTGTAGAAAAAAATAAAAATAAAAATAAAAATTCTCAATTAATAATACAAAATCCAATATCGAAAGACAATGGGTTGATCCCTCTCAATTTTATCCCTGCATTTATTATTAGGTAAAATGAGGATTATACCTTAAAATATGTTCTATAAATAATGATATTTATTTTAGGGTTAGGATTCATATAACTTTAAAACAAATCTAGATACAAAAAGAAGTAATACAATCTCTAGGAGAATAAAATTAATAAATAGAAATATAAAACTTGCCTTGGTAGTTGAGGTCCGTTGTTACTTTCCCTTCTCCAATTTTTATGGTTTTGGTGCACACCTACTTTAGGTAGAATCAAATTAAAAACATAAATCAAAGTAATATTCCTTATTGATATATGTTAAAGGGTCCTAAAGATGTAGCCCTTACACTTGGGTAGAATCTATTATTCAGGTATGAATGTCTAGGACAGAAAGATTAAGGTTTCAGGACAAGATAGTAAATGTTTGGGCACTATTAATTCATATGATTTTTTATTTTATTTTATTTTTTTGTAAAAGTAGATTTAATTTAGATGCAAAGAAAATATGAGAACGATAATTAAAATTTTGAAATGTCAAAATTTAAGGACTTGGTATCAAATGTCACAGGAAAAAAGTAAGTGCCAATTCAACAATTGGGATTTATTTTGATCTATGTATCATGTTATGAGAATTTTGAGAAGCTGTTTTCGTTTGAAATTTGAAATGCAATGGTAAACCTAACATAATGTTTTTTATTTTTTTTTGGTAATGATCCGAAATATTT
>JBAPGN010002229.1:0-10956 GCA_037355405.1 Vitis amurensis
AACAAAGTTTTTACTATCATACCAAAAATATCATCTAATTTGAAATGATCAAATATTAAAAAATGATCTTATTATATTATATACTTTATATTTATTTATTTTATAAACTCAAATTTAAAAATAATAATAATAATAATTTAATATGACATCACGAGAGATCACGAGAGATCACGTGCTGGGCTCTCCTTTTGCTTCTCATTAGACACGTAAAAAAGTTGGATGGAGAGGATCCATGGCAGGTGCGTAGTTGGAGAGAAAGGCGTGAAAAAGGAGGAGAATCTTAAGAGATCGGGAGCTTGGGTGTGCAGGGGCACGTGAAGCGTGGCACTTGATCCAAAGTTCTGGCATCAAATTTTTGGCACTACTGCCACCCTTACGCTTCCTGCTACTATCTTCTGTCCTCACTCCTCACTCCCACAAATTATAAAAATCCAATACACATACATCTCCTCACAACCCGCTCCCATATGAGGTTAGAGAATACCTGAATCCGTGACACCGAGCTCTCCTGCCGCTTTGTGACAATTCACCTTTGAAATAATTGAAGGATACAGTTACATGGAAGACAAAAAGAAATTATTAGAAAAATAATTTTTTTATATTTGATTTTCTTTATAAAAAAAATATTAAATATGATTCAAACTAGTTTAAAACTTATATATTTTTAATTATTTAATTTTTATATTAAAAAATTAAAATGAGTTTGAAATAGTAAATACAAATAATTTATTAATTTTAATTTTTTTTCCTTTATTTATTTTTTACCTTTCTTTCTACCTTCAACCAAACTTACCCCATGATTTATTCTATTAAATAAAATTTTAGGCTTCTAAAAAAATACAAGACATAGAAAATAGAGAAAATATATATATATATATATTCTTAGTAATTTATGACAACCAAATATAGATTTAAATCTTTTCTTTTTGAACTAATTCCCTTACTCAACAACTATCCAACGGTGATTGGAAATTATAATTAAAATATAATAAAATTATCTAAATTATGTTTAAGATAAGAAAAGAAAAATTGCAATAAAATAAAATACTAAATAAAAGATATTTAGGGAAATAACTTTCTTATTTTTAGATCAATGTGACAAAGTAAAATACCAAGGGAAAGGAGAGGAAAATTCTCATTTTTCTTAGAAAAAACGAGAAAAAAATGTTTTTATTAATAATTTAATTTTTTTTTCTTTCAACATTTTTAACATTTTAAAATTTAAATTTTTTATTTTTTAATATAAAAAAAAATTAAAATATTTTTTAAAATTATTATCAAACATACTCTTATTTTTTATGATTATTTTTATTATTAATATATCAATATCCTATTAACAATCTTTTGATATGCAGTAAAAATCAAGACGACTGTTCAGGCTTAATGTTTAATACCAGAAATGGCCTTGGTTTATATAGCATGATGCCGATTGCCGACACGGAAATAAACTAAAATTGATGATGGATTCTCCATTTTTAATTCACAATTTAAGCATGGGAACAAAGCAAATCAACCCGCTAATTAACGAAGACAGACAAAAAGGCCATTGTCTTATTTGAATTTGGCTTTTTTCTGAAACCAACTCCGTGATTTCAGAAAGTAATCCCCACACTCACATGCACTTGCATCTCGTACTGGTCCCAAGCTCTAATTATTTAATTTGAGTGGTAGTATATTTATGTTTTCGGAATTAATATTTTTTTTATAGAAATTGAGTCATCCGTAAAACCAATTTAATAACTTAGAGTAATTTAACAATTTAATTTAAATCATTAATTTAATTTAATATGTTTAATAAAATAATTTAATGGTATGAATTAAAATAAAAAATAATTTTAAGTAATAAATAAAATAATTAACTTATTCTTAAGTTTATATTTTTATTTTACTTTTTTCTCATTATTTACTTTAGTTACGGTTGAATTTCCCTTGTATTCGTTGTGGGTACTTGAATGTATGCACTATAAGGATAGGATATCTTCCCTACAAATAATTAATTTTAAGAGAGTTGATAACGCTTGAGGTTATACAATTACCTCTATAATATTTTTTATTACTATAAACCTCCATTGATACTTGATTTTTTTGCCCTAATTATAATTTATGAAGATAAATATGTCAATTTGATGATATAAAATAAATTTTAAGTTATTTTTTTATAAAATGAGTTTAATATTTAAAATAAAAATTAAATAATAAGTTTTAAGTTAATAATTTTAATATAATTTAATTTAAAGTCAACTTAAATAATTAAATAATAAGTATTAAGTTTTATCAAACACTATTTTTTAGCTGTTTTTAGAATTTTCTTTTTTTTTTTTGCTTGCAAAAAATGATTTTTAATGTCAAAAGTACCTTTGATATTTTTTTATAGAGAAATTTTTTTAATTATGAAAAATAGAATTTTTGCAAACATTACCTTCATTGAGAAATTATTTTTTCCGCTCTTGATTATAGGTAACAATTTGTAAAACATAGACACATTGTTGAAGTAAGTGTAACCCTTTTAACTCAAGCTCATATACTTCGTCAATATCGGTGGGAATGATTTTTAACTACTATTTATTTGATAAATTTGACTCCTCATCACCTTTAACATTTTGATGCCTTCTTTAAGCAAAAATCAAATTAATATTTCATTTCCTAAACTTACCTTTGGTTCTCGAAAAGTATTAAGGAAAAAAATACTGCTAAAAATTATTTTCTCATATTTAGTTATCATATAAAATATAATAAAAAAATAATTAAAATTAGTCAGACACTTATGCTTTTAAGTATGTGAAATGAATTTGAAATAACTTATAAAAATAATTTATTGACTTAAATCTATTTTTTTATTTATCATTAGTTTTTCTTTCCTTTTACTATTCTTTTATATTTTATTTTTCTTATTTTCTTACAAATTTTTTGAAAACCAAACATAGCCTAAAGTCTTTTGGTTGTGCTTAGTATCTTTTCCTTCAACCCTACAACAAACATGAGTTTAATTTTCATACATACCAATGGTGTCTTTTGTAGGATATGGTTCTTGTCACAAAGGGTATAAGCGTCTTCATTCATTGGTCTTCTTTATATTGGAAAGAATGTTAACTTTGATGAGTTCAAGTTTCTCTCTCCCTGAAAAATACAGAGTTCACACAATTTTTCCTGACGAATCCCTATGCAAACCGGCCTGACTCGGGCCCTCTTGGTTGGGGTTCGGGCCGGTCCAGAAATTTAACTCTAGCCTAAGCTTGATCATAAGCCTAACTCTTTGATGTATACAATTACATTTATAAAAATAAAAAAGAATAAAAAAATAACTAGCAAGTTTATAACTTTATATTGAGAATTGCTACCTTTTACAAGGATTTAAATCTTATCTAATTTATAATATTTATAGATTTACAACTTTGTTTTGATGCACGGGCTAGCTTGGGCCAGCCCAAGGTCGTGGGTTCAAGCTTAAAAAGTCAGCCCAAGATTAATCCGTTGGAATTGGGCCATGCTTAGACTGTGCTGGGATGTGAGCCGGACTGGCTTTGGTCTTGAAAGTGTTGGCTGGGTTGGGCTGAGCCTTGGGCCAACAGACCAAATTTACGCCCCTTTGTATCTTATTATTATCTCAGTGGCTTCTCCCGTGCTTATTATTCAAGAAAATCCCATGAATTTGCTTAGTTATCACATAAATATTTTCCTGTAATTAATTTTGAATCACCTAAAAATGTGACATTTTGAAAAAAAAAAAAAAATCAGCTTACTATTTGATTGATGGGCAATGAGTTGGGGCCAACAGAAAACAGAAGTATTCTCTGGCCCAAAGAGTTGAAGCTACGAGGCCTAGAAAAAAATGAGCATATTGATGGGCTCTGAGTTGGGCCAACAGAAAACAGAAGTGTTCCCTGGCCTAAAATAGTTGAAAGTTGAAACTATGAAGCCCTGTCCCTGATGGACCTAATGAGCCTGTAGACCAACAGAAAGTTAAAATTAGGGGCACACCAATTGCCACTTTTTAGCAATTAAATCAATATTATAAACTAAAATATATATACAATTACAATTAAATGTTTTAAAGTTAAAAATAATATAAAGTAATAATAAATTAAAATAAAATAATTTTCTTCAAACCAAATATCTTCTTCCCAATGATCAATATTTTAAATGTACAAATATATTTATGAATAAATATTAATAAAGGTAAATATGCTAATTTAATAATTTTACAAAAATAAAAATAAAATTAAGTTAATTCTATCAAACCATCTTAATGCTTTTAAAGGAAAAGTAAGAGTTAAACAAAAAATTTTCAAGTCAACAACTGATCTCTCCAACAAATGAAGATACTACATGCTAAAATAGAAAAATACTAATTAATTTAATTTTAAAATGTGAAAATATAATTTGTTTTTATTCTAAAATTTTAACCAATTATTCATGAGGTAGTGTATATTAACGAGCATAATATGTATAATGAACTCAAATCTTATAAGTTTAAGCTTTTAAGAAAATTGGTAGTTCAATAACAAGATTCTAGACTGGGTTGATATTAGACCTCGGAAAAAAAGTGGTCTTCTCCATCCAATTCACTAGTATAACATGTAATCTTTTGCAACAAAATATTTTTCAACATTATATCTTATTGGAGAGCCTCATTGACGAATTTATATGAAAATAACTTATGCAAAATTTTAATTTATTTTTTTTGCAACGTGTCTATGGGATACAAATATGCCCACTATGTCCCGTTTGGATTTTTAGGGAAGATTCGGGTCCATGACATAAATGATATACTAAGTGTCCATTCATAGGAGATGCATACAAAGAAAAGTGCTCACCATCCATTGATAAAAGAAATTAACACGTCAAATGATGATACTTGTTTTTCTATTTCCATTAGTGGACTTTGCTTAGAAGCTTTTCATGTTATTAAGATATCTCTTAACAATTATCTCTTCACCTCTTTAAGAGACAAGAGCTTCCATTGCATTAAGACTATAACTACTAATCAATGCTCGAGTGTTTGTGTTCTTGAGTTAGGATTATGATCAAGAAGTCCAAGCACATTAGGTACTTTAATGATGGACTCGGCGCCGGCCTATGTCACTCTCAAGTACATGGGATGGTTCAAGAGTCTTGATAGACTTCAATGGAGTTGAGAAGATCAAAAGCATCGGTATCATTTGTGGGCATGCCAAGTTAGCAAATTACTTAACTGGTTCAATTTATTGACAAATGAGTTTTCAATGGAATTGGCTCTCATCTAGGCAAAACACTATGAGTGGGCTCCATGTGGTCATAGCCAAAATTGAAATATTTTCAAGGTAGGCATCTACTTTAATCCTCATGGTAGAAGGCTACTTGATTTATTTTGAAAGATCTCCCTAGAAGGCTACTACACTTTTCTCAACCCTAAAATCTTTCTTGTCGTCCCTCCAAGTTGGACTGCTTACTAAAATCTAACGAAACACTTACATATGAAACCATCCAAACTGAAATTAAAAAACTTATCTTTATCAACTGGATTCAACCACCTGCAGGTTCAACCAAAACCCTTAAAACAAAGCAACATCCTTTCAATTAAATGACAGATTTGATATGTAGAAATTGAGAGAGATGAGAACCCTAATCAGGAAGCCATGCAAAAAAACAAGCATTAACGTGGGAAGGAGTGGAAAGATTAGATCAGGGGTGGGGCAAGGAGTCGCATATACATGCATGCATGTGGCTGGGAATAGGGTCAAATGATTGAGCTGATTTCATTTGGACTCCTTGTTTGTCTCTCACTAATTACTTCCCTACACGCTTGGTAATAATGGATGGGTCTTTTCTTCTTGATTCGATGCTTTGTTGGGTGCATTTTATCCCCTTCCATTTCATCACATGCTCCCCATGCGTGCCTGCATCTTCCCATTATATTTCTCCCACACATTTTCTTTGCAACTGTTAAGGTAATGATTAGAGATCTCACAAATAGTCGTTGCCATTTTTTTTTAGTATATATCTTCTTCATTCATTATTAGCAAAGTTTTAGGACATGAAAATACGTGGTGCTGAATTTTTGCCTCATATTATTTATAACCCATTTAATGGGCTGGATTAGAGTATTTGATAAAAGCCTAGGACAGTAGATACACTATGGATTAGTCTTTATGGCCTCATCAGGGCTAGGTAATGTTCCGAGAAAGTGATATAAATGTATATACAGGGCTCACAATAATGTGATAATCTAGGTAGATCTTTCAACATGATTGTAAATTTTAGTGTATCAACTTTTTTCATAAAAAGATGTTCTTAGGTAAGATATTTGCATGTTGAAAGAGCTGTTTTAGTCTTCCATTTCTCCATGAATATGTCTCCACTAAACACATATGCCCTCCACGGCTGTCGGCCCGTTTATATGGCTCCTTCAATAACAGTGTTGTGACCATTCATTTGGTAAACATATGAGTGCGAGAGAATAAGGGTTCGTTTGGAAAGGAACAAATTGGATTAAAAAGTTTGAAAAACAAAAGGGAATATTGTGCAGAAAATAAAGTATTGTGATGAGAGAAAGCTTGGGAAGATGTTGGGCGGTTTAATGAAAACTGCCACTTGAAAGCACGCCTTGTACATAATCACAAATAAAGGCTCGATTGTTTAGGGTAGAAGCAGAGTCATGGGTGGTGGGCATCAAAGGTATGGTGGAGGAGGGCCCATATGCTATCTAGTTAGCTGATCACCACCACTTTTTAAGTCCTTTATTTTTATACTTTAGGTGGTGAGTTAATGGAGTTGGGTACAATGTGACCACCCCACACCCATTCCCATTAATTAAAACTAAGGTCCAAGACAACATTAAAATATACACACACAACATGTCAGTGAGTATTGGGATTCATCACTCTCACGTGCAGAGAGGACACATTTAGTTTACATACAGAGAGAGAGAGTGCAGGCAAGAGGTTGATGGAAGAGTTAAGTGAAAAGGTACAAACAACTTTTAATAATGGAAAGGCCTCAATATTCTCAATGGATCACTATAGAGAAGTGAGGAAGATGGGAATCATGGAAGACTAGGAATGCAACAAACACACACCCACCTCTCAGTTCCCTAGCACAAGGGGTAAGGGAGAAGGAGAAAGAGAGTTTCAATACGGACGGGACAAGCCCACAAAGGATTGTCTACGAAATGGCCGACCCAACATGAGGTAGTGGGAGACACCAAAGCGTTTAGCCAAAACTCAGACCCCCCTCTCTCCCTCCCCTCTCTCTCTCTCTCTCTCTCTTTCTCTGATATCTTTTTCGAGTTGCATCCATCTGATAAAGACAACACTGACGTTGCCTGCCTTTTCTTTTGTAAATTTTAGTGCTTTGTTTGGCATTCTGTACCCACTTTCACATCCCCCACTCACTCACTCAAATGTTAATTTCACTCACTCACTCACTCACTCACTCGCTCGCTCACTAGTTTACTTGTTTCATACAAGTGCGTGCATGGTTTTATATATCATACAACAGACCCCCCCTCCAAGAGGAGAGAACCTCCAAAATATGTGTGGTCCCTCCTGTGATGCACAAAAAGTATTTTGTACTTAGCATTTCATGTCAACAATTAATCCAACTTAGCATTTGATGTTTCCAATGAAGAAAAAATTAGTCTTGTACATGATGTTTTCATAGAACTAATGTTGTCATCTCTCCCATCAATTATTCATATATTGAACGCCACTTGGTTGATATATTTCTAACTTATGGCCTCATATCCATAATTGTCACCAATTTTTTTTCTCTTTACATACAGTTGAAGCTTTTAAAAAAGTTTATACTACCTACTCTATCATTAGTATATATGATTGAATATTTTAAAATTTTTACTTAATAATGGCTTATTAAGCATATATAGAAAAAAGAGTGAGTAGAAAGTTGTTCATTTGATTGAGAATTTGAAAGGCATGCAAGTCTGTCAAAATTATTCAAACAGGCAAGATTTGTTTTTCAAAAGAAAATGGTGGTTGTCCATGAGGTTGGTCTGAAGCTTTTCTTATGGAAATCCGCTCCTTTATATCTTCTCTCTGCATTTATTCTCTCCTCTTTATCAGCTTTTGTCTACCGTTTTTTCTAGTTTTATTTTGGGTTATGGGGTCCTTGGCAGAGAGCAGCACTGATTGCTATAAGATGGTTCCCTTAATTAAAAAAAGTAGTACGAACATACATGCATAATTGACATGCCCATCAGTCAATAGCTAAAGAGGCCTTTGGATGGGAGGTTTTCACTTTTCACAATTAAAAATCTTTTTGAATCTTGATTATGCATTTTTATAGTAAATTTCATGGGGAAAAGCTCTCCTATATATATATACAACTAACAATAATTGCATGCAAACTTGTGAATTTTGGAGAGATTCTGAGTGAGTAGTGTACATCTAGAATTGTTTACTTTAGTTTTACCATTGATTGACTGAAAAAATATATGATATTTTGAACAATGGAAGCGTATTTTCTAACATAATTTTGTATCATTAACGTTCCTCTCAAGTTAGAGTGGAAATAAAAATAATGATATATATAAGTTGATGAATGAGACGAGAGCTTATGAATCCATGGACTAATTTTGCAAAAGGGTACTTGGAAGTTTGAGAGGTTATTTAAAGTTGGAAGGATGAAGGTGTAGCAAAAAAAAAAGGAAGAGCAATTATATGGAAAAGACAACTATTATACTTTGATAAGAGCATAGTTACTCTATAATAAACAATCAATCATCTCAAGAATAACAACTAATTGTCCTTTTGTGAGTGTTCAAGAAGAATAAAAGAAGTTAGGCTGAAGCAAATGACGATCACAATTACATGCAATTAATCGTCCTTGAAGAATTATTGATTGGTTTGCATGTTGGAGTAATGATTGAACATCTTGCAATATAAAGTTATGAATGTCCTTAAAGTTCATTATCGTTCTTACCAAAATGAAGAACGATTAAGATGTTAAACTTGGTTATGACTTATTGTACTTATTTATTTTTGATATTTTTTGTTGACGTCATAATTGTAATACCAAATTCTAGGTTTTTTTTGTGCTATAGCTCTTTTTTGAACTTTTGTACTTCATCTGGACTTGATTACATGACATGTTAGGATATTGCCATATGACATTAGTATTCATATATAAAAGAGATTATTAGGTTAATTAGTTAGTAAATAATATAGAGGAATCTATACACTCTATGTAATTTATGTTTCGAATTTAGTAGAGAGCTTTTCAAAATGTCATTTTCCCTCGACTTCATTTTCTCACATTTCCTAGCTATCAAGTATGGGAATCAAGACTAAATTAATTAATAGGAAAGACTAAATTAATACCCTATACTATATGGTAAAATCTTTATTTATTTAAAGGATGAGTACATTTGAGGGAAAATTTTAATACATCTTCTGTGATAAAATTCTCTCTATTTTCTAAATTTGTAAATCTTAGCTATCAATACGACAAAATTCTTTGCAAGTTCATCAAGAATATGTATCCCAAAGGCTTACATAGTGTTAGTAAAAAATTATTTTTGTGATTTGATTCATTAATAACAAAGTTTGATCAATGATATCGAAATCTTAAGTCATATCTTGAAATCAGTTAAAGCTTAAAAGTTGTAGAGATTTGAATTCAAAATAGTAAATTCATTTTAAGAAATGATAAGATCATATTCTTAATTAAAATTTGATCTTAAATATATAACTTCCTCTGGATGGTTTTTCAATCTTATTGCTCATTTCACACTACTATGTTTTCCTTAAGAACTTTGTTCCATTTACATTGTAATGTTATTTCAAAATCACAACAATAGAGGATTCATTTTATCATTTAGATTTAGGACGTAAATAATAGTAATTTTTATTTGAATATCAATTTTTTTCTTTATAGAAAACTTATTGCAATCCTTGAGGAGATGATCAAACCCTTGTACAATAAGTTGCTCTTTTTTTCTAGTTAATTTATTTTTTAGTTTGGAGGATAAATAGTCGAAGGATATTGTTTATGACTGAATTGGTAATAACATTAAAATCATAACTAGGTAATTATGTAAAACACAATCAAACGGAGAAATAAAACAAACCACTTCTATTTGTAGAGCTTAGGGTGGTTGAAGATTAGGCTTTTAGGTCCCTTTCATTTGGTGTTCAAGACATTGAATTTTTATGTTGATGAGACGAGTTTGATTCTCATCAGAAGGATAGATACTTATTCCTATCCATCTACAATTAACGAAAAAAGTGGTCCAAGAGTTTCCTCTCTCATAACAAGCAAGACAAGACATTTCTCCAAGTTGAATTTATATTCGATGTACTACCAAATGCATATCACAAAAAGAGATAAGTAAAAGGCGATTTATGTAGCCAAATTATACATTTATTATAAATAGATTAAACATTTTATTATATCATTTAACAAGTAAAAGCCGGCAAGTTAACATCAATTATAATTTAATTCCTTAGAAATATTTTCTTTTTATGTCTTTTAATTAAACATATTTTAAAAAAAAAGAAATCTTAAAATAAGAAATAAAAATTGTACTCAGAAATAACACGACCCACTGGCGAATAGTAATGGCCAAGGAGCCGCTGCTCGTCTTCCAAAATTGAATGCAAGGACAACTTTTATCTTCAATACCCATACTAAATTCATTTATTAATGGAGAGATTATTCCACCGCATGCCTCTCTTTCTTGACTTGCAGTGCTTTAGATCACACGACAAAAACAATTAAATTGGAATTAAAATGAATGCAAGATTTCTAAAAGAAATTAATTATTTAAACCTTCGTATGATCACGTGTTTATACCTTATTGCATTTCTCTAATCTCATATGTTCTCATTCATTGATCAATTTTAATGGGATTTGTTGTGTGAACCAAAGTTTTAATATAAATAAGGTTAATTCAAAAACATAAAGATAAAATTATCACATGCACGATACACGAGATTTTAGCGTAGTTTGACTAACCATGCT
>JBAPGN010002230.1:0-11159 GCA_037355405.1 Vitis amurensis
ATCTACACCTATTGCGAGAAGTAATTTTATTTGAACCAAATATTTTTAGGTACGCGTCTGCTGCTCTACCCCATTCCCAATCTGCACATATATTTAAACAGGCAACCTAAATGATAGACCCAAAGTAGAGAGAAGGAGAGAGCTACTCATAACATTACGTAGAGCAAGCGATCTATAGCTAACGTCACATATGTATCCACCTCCCCAGCTGAAATATGACTCTTCATCTAGTCCAACATATTTAAATTAACAATGGCGCTACTTTGGATATAAAAGACGAGGTACTAGCTTCTATAGTAATATCAGCACTGGGCGCAACCACCCCTGAGGATGTGGAAAAAACTTAGTGACTCGATCGTTAGCTCCTGACGCAATATGGTTATTCATATGGCAAGTCTTAATCTCCTGTACCACCTAGCGGCCGAACTTCTTGGAAGTCCATACTTTTATTGTGAATGGTTCTTTTAAATGTTTGGAATCTTAAATTTTTTATTAATTGGATTAGATTTTGAATCATATTTATAAAATTAATATGCATCTCCAGTTGCATTTCACTTCATGCAGGTGCGTGCCTTATAGTGCGTCTTGTGCCCTAAGTTGCAGGAGACTGTTGCGCCTTAGGTGCGCCTTGCACCTTTTAAAACCATGATCCAAATTGATTTGCAACCTTGATAGGGCTTCAAACCACACAAACAACCAACTTAAATAAGTCACCTGATCCTATGAAGCCTCATTGAAAATGAGAGCATCATTGGCAAACAGCAAATGAAAGATTTAAACCCTTGCACTGCCCTCGTCCCTGCCCCTCACCCGAAAAATAACCTCCAATCACAACCCTCTTGAGAAGGAAACTAAGAGCCTCCATAGCAATCACAAATAAATAGGGCAAGAGATGATCCCCTTGCCTCGAGCCCCTAAAGCTTTGAAAAAAAACCACAAGGTGCTATTGATAAGGACAGAGAACCTTGCTGTAGATATGTATTACTTTATCCAACCAATCTTCTTCTTCCCAAAACCCATCTTTTGTACAACTGAAAGCAAGAAGTTCCAATTTACATGATCATAAGCTTTCTTGATGTCAAGCTTACAAAGAACACTACGTTCTTTACTTTTCAACATCGAGTTGATGACCTCGTTAGCAATCAACGCCGCATATAGAATCTATTTACCTTCCACAAAAGCATTTTAGGATTTGGAAACCTCCACCTTCTTTAGTTTATTGGCCAACAACTTTTAAGGTTCACCCACCAAACTGATAGGCCTAAAATCTCTAAGATCTTTTGCTCTTTTTTTTTGGGGATTTAAAACCAGAAAAGCAGTATTCAAACTCAAATTGCCCTTCTTATGGAAGTACTTAAAAAAACCTATCACCTCTTCCTTTACAAAATCCCAACTAAATTGCCAGAATGCTATAGAGAAGCCATTCGGACCTAGCTCTTTGTCCTTGCTAAGGTCCGCAAAGGGTAAAAAAAACCTCTTCCTCTAAAAACAACTCTTTCAACATTGAAGCATTATGAGCTCCTAAAACATTAAAAGACAAGTCGTTAATACTAGGTCTCCAATCCCTTGAATTAGACAAAAGATTCTGAAAGGCCTGAACCACCCCATCCTTTATTTCATTCTCCTCTAAAAACTAGGTTCCATTAATTTTAATTTTGCCCAAAAAGTTCCTCCTTCTGTGGGTGTTAGCCATCTTATGGAAAAAACTAGTGTTTTTGTTGCCCTCCTTCATCCACACTTCCTTTGATTTCTGCCTTTAGGAAATTTCCTCTATAAGGACCCATTTTTTTAAAAATCCTCCCTTGCTTCCTTATTGGCTTCCACTTCCTCTAAAGTCAGGGTGGTAACCCTCTCCATAAAATCCTAAAAAGCTTCTTGGTTTAGGGCTGTATCCTTTCTGCCATCAGGTTTGCCAAACACTTCTTTGTTCCAATTTTTTTCAATTTTGCTACCCAAATGAAAATGAAGGAACCACTAAAATTAAACCCCAACCACCAGCTTTTCAGTAACTCTTTTGTTTGTTTGTTTTTTCTTTTTGGTTTGTTTTAATTTGGAAAATAATATAAATTGCCTACAAACAGTAGAAGAAAATAAAAAAAGAGAAATTACGACACGATTTTCTTTAGTTAGGATTTGGGAAAGGGAAAAGAGACCACCATGTTGGTTGGGAGCATGTGTGAAAGCCAAAAAGAGAGGGAGGTTTAGGGTTAGGTAAGATTTGTTGGAGGAATAGATCCCTAGGTAAGTGGTTGTGGAGGTTTGCTAGGGAGAGCAAGGCTTCATGGCATAGGGTCATATTGAGCATGTATGGGTCACATTCCAATGGTTGTGCATACCAGACCACTGTGGTCATACACCACCGATTTTGCTGGTATCAAGAATGCTTGAGTGATTCAATACAGCTATTTTCCTGGTGCAAATCGATTCTATGAGTGAAAGGTTGAAATGCTTGCCTTTCAGTATAAATTTTTGTTTGTTTAATTAGTTTTTCTGATTATCTCTTATTATTGAACCTTTGTATCCAGGATTGGTTGTTTTGCCTTTGTACTCTGGGCTCTCACGTGCAGATCAGGTTGGTGATTATCATGTGGAATCTAGGTTTAATTAATTAAATGGTATGGAGATTCCATATACATATATTGATTTTTTGGGCTGGATAAAGATCTTTATGCTTTCTTTCTTTCTAGGACCTTGTATTTTCTCCTACTCCTAGAGGAAAGAGGAAAGTGGTGATATCAACAAATATTGCAGAGACATCATTGACTTTGGAGGTATCAACTTTGCCTTATAGAGCAGTACTTAAAGTCATAATTGTTAATAGCAGGTGATGAGGCAGTGTTAACATCTCTCCGTATCCTTCTCTTTGTGCAGGGCATTGTCTATGTTGTTGATAGTGGGTTCTCAAAACAGCGATTTTATAATCCGGTATCTTTCATTTCATTTTTTGGGTATGCGCAGTGTGTAATGGAATGGTTTGTTACCACACCAGTATAGAATCTTCAACTTCCTTGTCCTACATAATCAGATATTGTGATATGTGATCTTGCCCCTAGTTTTTCATGATTTTAGATTATGCTTCTTCCCCAGTGGTGCCTAGGCGCTTCTGCCAATTTTCTTAGGCATCTATATTGATATATGATCTTTTGGTACTTGATGTTTTCGACTCCTCATTGTTACCAGACTCACCGATGAAATTTCAGATGATTAATTTTCATTGCATATGAACTGACGGATAATTATGAATATTTTAATATTCTGATGATTTCTTTTCTGTTTTATTGAATGTTCAATGATGGCCTAAGATCATGTTTGTGCTTTCTTTTTCTAGTTGTTATTCCATTAAATGCTTAGATCATACTAGAGTTTGCTCCTTTTCAGATATTTTTTTTTATTATCATTTGCCTATCAGAAACAAATTTGTTGCATATGCTAGAAAGATGGTACAAAAATAATTAGTCTTGTGTTTCTTTTCCCTGTTGGGTTTCAATAAGAGGTTAAAATTTTTTATGAATGATTTATTTTTTCTCATTGGAGATTTGTGTTTGTGTTTGTATGCTAGTTTTCTTTCTTTTAGTTATTTTATTTTTTTAATATTGCTGTCCACTTTGTTATAGATATCAGATATTGAAAATTTGGTTGTGGCACCGATATCCAAGGCATCTGCTAGACAAAGGGCTGGTAGAGCTGGAAGAGTGCGACCAGGGAAGTGTTACAGGTGTCTAACTTTTTATGTGCAATTATTTCACATGAACAACAGTTATCATTTCCTTTTAAGTTGTGTGAACTGATTACTGGTGTTATAATTTTTTGGATGTGATTGAATGTTCTTGTTTAGTGTCTATATGGGTACATTTCCTATTTTCTATTTTAAATTTAGAAAACAGTAATAACTCTTTTATAAGGTACAAGAACTCTTAAAAACTTACTTTGAAAAAGTAATGGTTTTAAAACATGTTTTAAAAAATTGAGGTATAAAATTTTTTTTATTACTTCAAATTTCAAAATTTTTGAAAGTAATTTTTAAAGATATGAGGTAAATTTATTCCTTTTATACAAGATGTTCTGTTTTTTATATGGAAGTTTTTAATAAAAACAAAAATTAGCAATTGTATCCAAGTGGACACTTAATAGACTAAATTCTTTTTTTTGCAATATAGAAATGAACCTAGAATCTCCCTCATCCTCAACACAATCCATTGCCACATGAGTCGGGCAGTTAGTTGTTCTAATGCTGAACCTGATTGTGATTTTATAATTGTTAAGAGAACCTGTCAGGTGGTCCTACATCCCATTTGTTTATTGCTCTATTGTACTAAGAAATTAGGTCACAAGGATCCCTTAGCTATTATGATGGGGACCAAGACCATCTTCAAGTTTATATAAGAGTAGACTTAAGGATGAGAAATTAGAATTCCAAATCTTATTCAAATCAGGAGTCAATTCTTATGACTTCAGCTTTCCTAGTTCATAAGTATTTCATTAGCTAGCATATAAGAGTAGATGCAGGGGATAGACAAAAAATAGAATTTCAATTCTTATCAAAATCTGGAGTCCAATTCTTATGACTTTAGCTTTCCTAGTTCAGAAAGTATTTCTTAAGCTAGCATTTTACTTAAGGCTTCTTGAATTGCTCATAAATTGAGCTTATTTTAGCAATTGAAGACAATAGTCAACATTATTCACAATTATTCAGAGAATTTGCAGCTTTTCTTTCTCTTCGTACTTGCTTTTAAGTCCCTCGTTACCAACATTTTTCTCTTCTCTCAAAAGGAAAAGAAAAAGGGAAAAAAAGCAAAAATAATTCCAGTGTCCTACATCATTGTTGAAATAATGCCAAAGTTAGGACTTTAATTTAGGAATAAAAAAGGAGAGATCATTTAGGATATTTCCTTATGATTTAGTTTCCTAATTTTAGGAGAGAATTAAGCTAGATTGATTTTTTCTTATTCAGACATTTGTGTATATATATGTGTATGGTGTGTACTGATTATTATCAATAAAGGAGTTCAGAAATTCTTCATGGTATCAGAGCCAGTTTTCTGAAACCCTAATCCCTTCTGGCCACCTCTTATTCAGGCCATCACTCATTCCGGCCAAATCTCTCTGGCCATATCTCAATCCGATCATCTCTCTCTCTCTCTCTCTCATTCCGGTCAGTCGAATCGTCGTCAGAAAACATTCACCGCCGGCAACTTTTCCGGCGAACCTTTCCGGCGAACTTTTTTCCTACACCGCAAGGAGCGCTTGGAGGAGATCTCCAATTTGTCCCAAAGCACCGGAACCAGAAACCCATCCACGCGCCACCCACGCGCGTTTTTCCGACCGGCGACTACATCTCACGCGTCGGCGCGTGAGGGCGCGTGAGCCACTTTCCGGCGACGCGCTTCCTCCTCCAGGCTCGCCTGACGCCGACCAGCCACCCTTCTTACCTATTTGTGCAATCCGAGCCCTGCACGTGCCTCTTTTGGGGTTCTTTTGCTTCCGCGGGCCCTCTGATCAGATTTTCCGGCGTCCTCCGGCTATTTTTTCTCAACTCCAATCCCTGCACGTGCCTTGGGAAGTGTTCTTCTACCTTTCCGGTCCATGACAAAATACGGAATGGCATCATCACAAGTATCCAGCGTCACGTCACCAGAATCAGGGGGCAGATCTGAAATTCCAAACCTTGGTGGCAGTGATTCCTCTCCTATTCTCATCACAGGACACAAATTAAATGGCCATAACTATTTACAGTGGTCACAATCTGTGTTGCTGTTCATTTGTGGTAAAGGAAAGGATGAGTACCTCACTGGAGAAGCAGCCATGCCAGAAACTACAGAACCGGGTTTCAGGAAGTGGAAGATTGAAAACAGCATGATCATGTCATGGCTTATCAATTCCATGAACAATGACATAGGCGAAAATTTCTTGCTGTTTGGGACTGCAAAGGACATATGGGATGCGGCCAAAGAAACTTACTCAAGTTCTGAAAATATTTCAGAACTGTTTCAGGTTGAATCAGCCCTACATGACTTCCGCCAAGGAGAGCAGTCAGTTACTCAGTATTACAACACACTCACAAGGTATTGGCAGCAACTTGACTTATTTGAGACTCACTCATGGAAATGTTCGGATGATGCAGCAACATACAGGCAAATTGTGGAACAAAAGAGACTGTTCAAGTTCTTCCTAGGACTAAACAGGGAATTGGATGATGTTAGAGGCCGAATCATGGGCATTAAACCCCTGCCAAGTCTCAGGGAGGCTTTTTCAGAGGTTAGGCGTGAAGAAAGTAGAAAGAAACTGATGATGGGATCAAAAGAGCAACCTGCTCCAACATTGGATGCCTCTGCCCTTGCTGCTCGGTCACTTAATAGTAGTGGTGGAGATCGTCAGAAACGGGATAGGCCTTGGTGTGATTATTGTAAGAAACCAGGCCATTATAAGGAGACTTGTTGGAAGCTTCATGGCAAACCGGCTGATTGGAAACCAAAGCCACGGTTTGACAGAGATGGCAGAGCACACGTGGCTGCCAACTCTGAGAGCACATCTGTTCCCGAGCCGAGTCCATTCAACAAAGAGCAGATGGAGATGTTACAGAAATTATTAAGCCAAGTTGGCAGTGGCAGTACTACCGGTGTAGCTTTCACTGCTAATCGAGGAGAAATGAAGCCGTGGATAGTAGACACAGGTGCTTCTGATCACATGACAGGAGATGCTACCATTCTTCAAAATTACAAGCCAAGTAATGGTCATTCATCCGTCCATATTGCTGATGGTTCAAAGTCAAAAATTGCCGGGACAGGTTCTATAAAACTTACTAAAGACTTATATCTTGACTCTGTCCTCCATGTTCCAAACTTGGATTGTAATCTTTTGTCCATTAGCAAATTGGCTCATGATCTCCAATGTGTTACTAAATTCTATCCAAACTTGTGTGTTTTTCAGGACTTGAAATCGGGGAAGATGATTGGCAGTGCTGAACTGTGTTCCGGGCTCTACCTCCTCTCATGTGGCCAATTCTCAAACCAAGTCTCTCAAGCAAGTTACGTACAGTCTCAGAGTATGTCAGAGTCTTTCAATTCTGTGTCAAATTCTAACGTCAATAAAGATAGTGAGATTATAATGTTACACTATCGCCTTGGTCATCCTAGCTTTATTTACCTTGCAAAATTGTTTCCCAAATTATTTATCAATAAAAATCCAGCATCTTATCATTGTGAAATTTGTCAGTTTGCAAAGCATACTCGAACAGTATATCCTCAAATCCCATACAAACCTTCGACTGTTTTCTCTCTAGTACATAGTGATGTGTGGGGTCCCTCCCGGATAAAAAATATTTCTGGCACTCGATGGTTTGTGACATTCGTTGATGATCATACTCGGGTAACATGGGTTTTCCTTATGAAAGAAAAGTCAGAGGTCGGGCACATTTTTCAAACCTTCAATCTTATGGTTCAAAATCAATTCAATTCCAAAATACAAGTCCTCAAGTCAGATAATGCAAAGGAATACTTTACTAGTAGTCTCAGTACTTATCTTCAAAATCATGGCATTATCCACATAAGTTCTTGCGTTGACACCCCACAACAAAATGGGGTGGCTGAACGCAAGAATAGACATCTCTTGGAGGTTGCCCGGTGCCTTATGTTTTCCTCTAATGTTCCAAACTATTTCTGGGGGGAAGCTATTCTCACAGCTACCTATTTGATTAACCGTATGCCATCCAGAGTGCTTACCTTTCAATCCCCGCGTCAACTTTTCTTAAAACAATTTCCTCACACCCATGCTGCCTCTTCTGATTTACCACTCAAAGTATTTGGTTGCACGGCATTCGTTCATGTGTATCCTCAAAATCGTAGCAAATTTGCTCCTCGAGCAAATAAGTGCATTTTCCTAGGGTATTCTCCAACCCAAAAAGGGTACAAATGCTATTCTCCAACCAACAAAAGATTTTACACCACCATGGACGTCTCTTTCTTTGAACATGTCTTCTTCTATCCCAAATCTCATGTTCAGGGGGAGAGCATGAATGAACATCAAGTTTGGGAGTCTTTCTTGAGGGTGTACCTTCTTTTCACTCAGAGTCACCAAATCCTTCCCAATTCGCGCCCACTGAGTTGTCCACACCCATGCCGTCATCAGTTCAGCCAGCCCAGCACACAAATGTTCCTTCTCTCGTGACCATCCAGTCTCCCATGCCTATTCAACCTATAGCCCCACAACTTGCTAATGAGAACTTACAAGTTTACATCAGGAGGAGGAAAAGACAGGAATTAGAGCACGGATCACAGTCAACATGTGGCCAATATATTGACTCCAATTCAAGTCTTCCTGAAGAGAACATAGGTGAGGATAGGACTGGAGAGGTGTTAATTCCCAGCATTGATGATTCTACTCTGCCAATTGCATTGAGGAAGGGTGTTAGGAGATGTACAGATCATCCAATTGGGAATTATGTTACGTATGAAGGGTTATCACCATCTTACAGAGCATTTGCTACTTCTCTTGATGATACTCAGGTTCCCAACACAATACAAGAGGCATTAAAAATTTCAGAATGGAAGAAGGCAGTACAAGATGAGATTGATGCACTTGAGAAGAATGGGACGTGGACTATCACAGATTTGCCGGTTGGGAAGAGGCCTGTGGGGTGCAAGTGGATTTTCACCATAAAATACAAAGCAGATGGATCAGTCGAGAGATTCAAGGCTCGTTTGGTAGCTAGAGGGTTTACACAATCCTATGGGATAGACTATCAGGAGACTTTTGCTCCTGTTGCAAAACTGAACACTATCAGGATCCTTCTCTCATTGGCTGTCAATCAAGATTGGTGCTTGCAACAACTGGACATAAAAAATGCTTTTCTAAATGGTGACCTAGAAGAGGAAGTCTACATGGAAATACCACCTGGTTTCGAAGAAAGTATGGCAAAGAATCAGGTTTGCAAACTCCAAAAATCCTTGTACGGCCTTAAACAATCTCCTCGAGCCTGGTTTGATAGATTCACAAAAGCAGTCCTAAAGCTGGGCTACAAACAAGGTCAGGCTGATCATACTCTATTTGTCAAGAAGTCTCATGCCGGGAAATTGGCCATATTGATAGTCTATGTCGATGATATTATTCTATCTGGGAATGATATGGGGGAGTTACAGAATTTGAAGAAGTATTTGTCAGAAGAGTTTGAAGTTAAAGACCTTGGAAATTTGAAATATTTCCTTGGTATGGAAGTGGCTAGATCAAGGAAGGGAATTGTAGTCTCTCAAAGAAAATACATACTCGATCTTCTTAAGGAGACCGGTATGCTTGGATGCAAACCAATTGATACTCCTATGGATAGTCAGAAGAAACTTGGTATCGAGAAAGAAAGTACACCGGTAGACAGGGGGAGATATCAGCGGCTTGTCGGACGCTTGATTTATCTCTCACACACTCGGCCAGATATTGGCTTTGCAGTGAGTGCTGTAAGTCAATTCATGCACAGCCCCACTGAGGAACACATGGAAGCAGTCTACAGGATTCTTAGATATTTAAAAATGACACCAGGGAAAGGTCTATTCTTCAGAAAGACAGAGAACCGTGACACTGAAGTATACTCAGATGCGGATTGGGCAGGAAACATCATTGACAGGCGGTCCACTTCCGGATATTGTTCTTTTGTCTGGGGAAATCTTGTTACCTGGAGGAGTAAGAAGCAATCAGTTGTAGCCAGAAGTAGTGCAGAAGCTGAGTATAGAGCTCTTGCACAGGGAATCTGTGAAGGGATTTGGATAAAAAGGGTTCTTAGTGAACTGGGACAAACGAGTTCATCTCCAATTCTGATGATGTGTGATAATCAGGCAGCTATAAGCATAGCAAAGAACCCCGTGCATCATGACAGGACCAAGCATGTTGAGATTGACAGACACTTTATCACAGAGAAAGTGACTAGTGAGACGGTTAAATTGAACTATGTTCCTACCAAGCACCAAACCGCAGACATCCTCACCAAAGCTTTACCTAGGCCTAACTTCGAAGACTTAACTTGCAAGCTGGGATTATATGATATATATTCTCCAGCTTGAGGGGGAGTGTTGAAATAATGCCAAAGTTAGGACTTTAATTTAGGAATAAAAAAGGAGAGATCATTTAGGATATTTCCTTATGATTTAGTTTCCTAATTTTAGGAGAGAATTAAGCTAGATTGATTTTTTCTTATTCAGACATTTGTGTATATATATGTGTATGGTGTGTACTGATTATTATCAATAAAGGAGTTCAGAAATTCTTCATAATTAACATCTTGTAAGTGTTTTGAAAATATTGTTCAGCCACCTATCTGTGTTTTGAATTTATTCATCTAAACATCTAAGCTGCCTCTTGCTACCTGGATTATGAAGGGAATTAGATGAGAATAGGTAAAAGCAAAAAGAAGAAGAAGAAGAAGAAGAAGAAGAAGAAATTTTCAGAACCAAAGTTACCAGCAAAATTTCAAAACAGAATGTCTTTTGAAACTTTAGGAACCTTAAGTTTCTCTTGACGGTCATTTTAGACCCTTAGAAAATTGAGATGTCATGACTCATGAAAGTTCTACTTGAAAAAGGAATAAAATTCTAAATCATGATCATTATGTTCTCTAAGCAACAACATGGAATCTGATATTTGATATGTTGAGTCATCCTATGCAAATCCATCTACACTGTAGATAAGATTCATAGATTTATTGCTTTCCTTGATTAATTTACTGAAAGCAAGGCACAGAAAGCTTCTTATGTTGCCCATTCCCTGATTCTGTTCAAATTTTAATGGTTTAGTAATGGATTTGAGAAATATTTAAAAAGGCTTTAGACTGAACTAGAAGAAACCCCTTGGGTGTTGGTACTTGGTTGTTCTTCAAATAACCCATGAAAGTATTATTTTTGTTGATCTATTTCATGGAACTAGGGCATTTGATGCAAAACAACTTATGCTCCATCACATAGGAAATGAACTCTTTTTGGCTTTAAAACCAACCTCCAAGTGGAAATAGCAGATATATGAAGATAACATTATGGAAGTGAATAATATAGAGGTAGTGAGAGTTTCTTCGAAGGACATTGCTTTTGAGTTGCGGGTGCTAATAAAACTATGAAAAAAGATTATTGAGTGATCATAAGAGTAGTCCATAACTCTTGGATAGCCTTGTCTGTTTTGCAAAACTC
>JBAPGN010002231.1:0-10841 GCA_037355405.1 Vitis amurensis
GTTAGCATCAGTAATAGAGCAAGGAGATTTATCCCAAAAGTCCTGTAGTGTTGAAGGGAGTTTTCCCCTACTACGAGGACTATGGCCCTTTGCCCTCAGAGAAACCAAGGTGATGAGTGGTTGGTGCTCATCACGTGTTCTTACCTGTTTTAGCAAACAAGCAGACTCACTTGTTTGTTTTGTTGAGATTGAAGATGTTGATTTTGCTTTGCTACGAGTCATGGGGACCGTAGCGGTGTCATGTGTCGATTGTGCAATGACGATCATGTCATTGCCCTTGTTGACATGCACAACTTGAGTTCTTTTGGGTGTCATCGACGTAGTAAAGATCAATTTTCTAACAAAAGATATGAGAAGTAGAGAGGTCCCACCGAGCGTGCCAGAAATTTGTATGCACAAATTTCGTAAAATTTTGGTCCTACAAAAATTAGCAAAATAAAATAGGAAAAATAATGTGAACAAATGATTTATTAAATTTTAGAATATCGTAGGTACAATCTCAAAAAATAAAATAAAATTCTTTCCAACAAAGAATATTTTCCCTTTGATTCTTTTACCTTGATCACACTTTGGAAGATGACGATGACGTTTTCTTGATTTCGAAGGTCAATTGATGGCCACAAGTGGCTTATTCCCGAATGACCTTGTTGAATGACAAAGAACGAGTGTATTAGTTCTTTTGCCGCTTATCGAACTTGTAGGGAGATTTGATGAAGCTTTTTTTTTTTTTTATTGTGAAGCTCCTTTTCTCGTACGAAGTTACCTTTGAATTTTCTCCTTAGGATTTTCCTTTCTGGAGTTTTTCTCTGATTTCTGAATTTTCTCCCATCTCTTTCTTGATGAAAGACACCTCTATTTATAGGTGAAGATAGGTAATTTGAATTTCAAATTCCCCAATTTTAGTTGCTTAATTAAAGGGATTTAGTTCCTTAATTTTAGCAAATTTTCTTCTCCGGAAAGTTTTACCAACAAGATAATAATAATAATAATAATTTATCTGATTATTATTATTATTATCCTTTTTATAGTTGGAAATGAGAAAGACTTATCCATAAGATGATTTTTTTTTTTAGAAGACCAAATTAGTGGTAATTTAATACACTAATTTTTTTATGTCTACAGATGTGTTTAAGGGATATGACCACATCAGTACAAAATTTTACCGCCATCTAGATTTGGGAAGCCTATCAGTTGTAGGAATCAAAATTATTGATTGGTTATATCAAAATTGATCCATAAAATTCTTTAATATAGTCTTGCTCAGTTGTGGTAGCAAACTAGTTTTTTTCGCACAAAAATTCATTATGATAATTTTCAGGAATACAACCACATTTGTATAAATTTCTTCCCCATCAATATTATTAAACCCTATAATTCGATAAAACCAAAATTATTATTTGAGTATATCAAAAGTGACGGTGAAAATCCTTTAATATATTATGCTATTGTTATACTCGGTTTCGATAACAAACTTATTTTTTCGCATGAAATTTTGTTATGATGTTTTTAAGGAATATGACTATATCAATATAGAATTTCTCCGCCATCTAGATTTGTGAAGCCTATCATTCGTAGGAATCAATATTATTATTTGGTTATATCAAAATTCATCATTAAAATTCTTTAATATATTGTAGTATTGTCTTGCTCAGTTATGGTAGCAAACTAGTTTTTTCCACACCAAAATTCATTATGATATTTTTCAGGAATATGATAACATTTGTAATAAATCGATAAAACCAAAATTATTGTTTGAATATATCAAAAATGATGGTTAAAATCCTTTAATTTATTATGTTATTGTTTTACTCGGTTCGATAACAAATTTAATTTTTTTCACACAAAATTTTGTTATGATGTGTTTATGGAATATGACCACATAAGTACAAAGGTTCACCGCCATCCATACTTGGGAAGCTTATCAGTTGTTGGAACCAATATTACTATTTGGTTACATAAATAGTGATCATTAAAATTCTTTAATATATTATAGTATAATCTTGCTTAGTTGCGGTGGCAAACTAGTTTTATTTTTGCACTAAAATTCGTTAAAATTCTTGAATATATTGTAGTATAGTCTTGCTCAGGTGTAGTAACAAATTTTTTTTTTTTTGCACCAAAATTTGTTATGATATTTTCCGGGAATATAGACACATTTGTATTAAATTTCTTCACCATCAAGATTATTAAACTCTATAATTTGATAAAACCAAAATTATTGTTGAGTACATCAGTGAAAATCCTTTAATATATTATGCTATTGTGATCCTTAGTTCTGGTAGCAAACATATTTTTTCGCACGAAATTTTGCCAAGATGTGTTTAAGGAATATGACCACATCGATTTAGAATTTCTCCGATATCTAGATTTAGGAACCCTACATTCGTTGGAATCAAAATTATTGTTTGGTTATATCAAAATTGATCATTAAAATTCTTTAAAAGGCTGTAGTATAGTCTTGCTCAGTTGTGGTAGCAATCTAGTTTTTTTCACACCAAAATTTGTTATGATAATTTTAAGGACTATGGCCACATCCGTATTAAATTTCTTCCCTATCAAGATCATTAAACCATATAATTCTATGAATCCAAAATTATTGCGTGAGTATATCAAAATTTTATAGGGTTTAGGGTTTAGGTTTTAGGGTTTTAGGTTTTAGGGGTTTAGGGTTTAGGGTTTAGGGTTTGGGGTTTAGGGTTTAGGATTTAGGGTTTGGGGTTTAGGGTTTAGGTTTTAGGGTTTTAGGTTTTAGGGGTTTAGGGTTTAGGGTTTAGGGTTTGGGGTTTAGGGTTTAGGATTTAGGGTTTGGGGTTTGGGGTTTAGGGGTTTAGGGTTTAGGGTTTAGGGTTTAGGGGTTTAGGGTTTAGGGTTTAGGGGGTTAGGTTTAGGGTTTTAGGGGTTAGGGGGTTAGGGTTTAGGGGGTTGGTTAGGGTTTAGGGGTTAGGGTTTAGGGTTTAGGGTTTCGGGTTTCGGGTTCGGGTTTCGGGTTTCGGGTTTCGGGTTTCGGGTTTCGGGTTCGGGTTTCGGGTTTTCGGGTTTCGGGTTTCGGGTTTAGGGTTTAGGGTTTAGGGGTTTAGGGGTTAGGGGTTTAGGGTTTAGGGTTTAGGGTTTAGGGTGATCACGACCCGAGGCGTACTGTGTTACAGTGTCGGCATGTGGCCCCATTAAAAAAAAATATGGCTAATGGGTACAATGTTGCCATAGGCCCACGATTGCCTCCCAATTTAAAAAAAAAAAAAAATAAAAATTTAAAGGTTAAGGCCTAAGGCCTAAGGGCTAATGGCTAATAGCTAAAGGCTAGGGCTAAGGCTAATGTCTAAGGGCTAATGGCTAAGGGCTAAGGGCTAATGGCTAAAGATTAGGGCTAGGGCTATTGGCTAAGGGCTAAGGGCTAAGGGCTAAGGCTAAGGGCTAAGGGCTAATGGCTAAGGCTAAGGGCTAAGGCCCACAATTGCCTCCAATTAAATAAAAATAAAAGAAAATAAAAAATAGAAAAAAAAAAAAGGAAAAACAAAAGTTGGGCCAAAAGTGGGCCCACAATGGCCCATATAAGGGCCGCCTAGTGTGGTGGGGAGGGGCTGCTATGTGGCAGCCCATTCTTTTTTTTAAAAAAAAAAAAAAAAAAGCCCGAGATTTTGGGCCGAAATTGGGCCCAAAATGGCCCATAAATGGGCCGGCTATTGGGGTGGTGGAGGGGCTGCCACGTGGCAGCCAATTGTCTTTTTTTTAAAAAAAAAAAAGAGGCCCAGATTTTGGGCGGAAATTGGGCCGAATTTTGGCCCAAAATGGCCCAAAAATGGGTTTGTGGGGTGCCACGTGGAGCACCCTCAAAAATCCAAAAAAAAAAAACAAAAGAAAAGAAAAAAGGGGGGGCAGCTGGCCGCACCTGAGCGCGCCACGTGGCAACTGGGTGCTCAGGTGTGGCTGCTGCCCCTTCCCTTTTGCCCAGGAGGGCTGCCGGCCGTCCGTTCTTTCCATGGCGATTCCGGCTATCTCGAGCGACGTCGACAGGCAAGAGGGGTCGACCGTCATAGTTTTTGACGTGGTCTTTCCATCCATGGGGTCGGATCGACGGGATTATGGCCAGAAGGTATCGAAAATCGCACTTAAAAAAATGGGAAAATTCTCACTTTTTTGGCACTATTTACGCTATTCATAAGAGGTTTACCCTTATAATATCGGGGTTCGAGAAATTTTTGCCGAAAAAGGAGGTCAGATCGTCATAGCCCTCGACAAGGGCTTTCGATCCGTACGGTTGGATTCGCATTGCAATGGCGGGAAGGGCACGAAAAATGGCTCAGAAAATATTACCCGTTTACTATTCATAAGAAACGGATGCGCTCACTTCCGGGGTGCGGATCGAAGGGCATGGGTCCCTCGGAACGAAAACGAAGGGTCGCGCAACGTCCGTGGACGTGTCTAATTTCGATCCAATGGTTCGAATCGTGGAAAGTGGGTCCGGAAGGGGGGTATTTTTTGGCATTTCCGCAAAGGGCGCAATGGTCAAACCACTATTCGAAAAGAACGTTTTTTGGAATTTGACTTTTGACCCGGCCTAGGGTCGAAGGGAACGGCGTGGAGAAGCAAACCAATCAGGTTCTCTCACTGCTATGGGTGTTTTTCGGCCATCCGAGATCGTTTAGGGCCTCAAAATCGCGTTCAAAGTTTCGATATTTTTTGTAGTTTTTCCGGATCTACCGGTTGCCCCTAAAACCGTCGTAAACAGAATTTCTCTTTCCATAGTCCTCGATGATACGAGTCTAACGGCACCGACGGATCGCCGTTTCGACGTCGTTCGGTCCCGATCCAACGGTCGGGAAAATGGGCCAAATTGTACTTTTTCTCGATTGGGCCCTGCGGAGCCAGAATCGTCCCAATCATATGGTTCCATATCGTTCCTCTTGAAAAATTATGCGATTTCAAAAAAAAAATCGTCCAATTCCGACTCCCGAAAGTGGACTTTCAGTTAAACCGACTCGTTTCAATATAAACAATATCATTTTTATATAAAGCGTTACTATACATTACATGTTTCATCTACTTATGCTTTTCTCCAAACCTCCCAACTCTATTCCCGAATTTTTTTTCGACCCAAACCGAACCCGACCTTTCACTACCCAACCCGGGTCATTAATATTATTTTAATCGTCTATTTAACATTATTTCAATAATTTATTTAATATTATTTTTATTCTTTATTTTTAATACTTATTCAATATTGTTTTAATATTTTATTTAATATTATTTAATAATAATGATATTATTAATTTATTAACTATTATTTTTTATTTTCCATAATTACATTATTAATTAAATGGGAATGGGCCTTATTTATTTGGCCCATTTCCTTCTTTCCTTTGGGCTGGGCCCTTTCCTTACTTTTGGCCCAACCCACCTCTCCTTCTTCCTCTACCCACCTCATTCACTTCAATTATTTAATATTATTATATTTACTTATTTAATATTATTATAATCTAACCAATTATTTAATATTATTTAATTAACTATTTAATATTTATTTTACTAATTATTAATTAACAAATTTTCACATATTATCTTAATCAAATATTAATTAGTTATTTATTATTTATATAATTAAATAATGAATATTTTAATTATTAATTTAATATTATTTTATTTGGCCCATTTCCTTCTTTCCTTCGGCCTGGGCCCTTTCCTTACTTTTGGCCCAGCCCACCTCTCCTTCCCCTACCCACCTCTCCTTCTTCCCCCTACACACCTCCTTCACTTCAATTATTTAATATTATTATATTTACTTATTTATTTTACTAATTATTAATTAACAATTTCTCACATATTATCTTAATCAAATATTAATTTAGTTATTTATTATTTATATAAATAAATAATGAATATTTTAATTATTATTTTATTTACTTATTTTGTTAACCATTTAATATTTACTTTACTAATTCTTAATAATTATTATTTTAATTAAGAAATTTAAAACTATTATTTTAATAAGTAATTAATTATTTAATTAATCAATTAATTTTTTATTTTTTATTTTTAATTTCATTCTTTATATAATATTATTTTACAACTAATTAATTATTTTTAATTTTAATTACTAATTTAATATTATCTTATTTACTTATTTATTATACCCACCTCCTTCACGTCAATTATTTAATATTATTATATTTACTTATTTAATATTATTATAATCTAATCAATTATTTAATATGATTTAATTAACTATTTAATATTTATTTAACTAATTATTAATTAACAATTTTTCACATATTATCTTAATCAAATATTAATTTAGTTATTTATTATTTATATAATTAAATAATGAATATTTTAACTACTAATTTAATATTATTTTATTTACTTATTTTATTAACCATTTAATATTTACTTTACTAATTCTTAATCATTATTATTTTAATTAATCAATTTAAAAATATTACTTTAATAAGTAATTAATTATTTAATTAATCAATTAATTTTTTATTTTTACTTTTAATTTCATTCTTTATATAATATTATTTTACAACTAATTAATTATTTAATATTTTAATTACTAATTTAACATTATCTTATTTACTTATTTATTATTATTTTATTTATTTAATATTATTCTCGTGGCGACATTGTAGCACAGTACGCCTCGGGACGCGTGCGATCACTGTAGCGAGCGTGACTTGTTGTGCGAGTGATTGGAATCCCGAGATGTCGGGAGCCACTATCTCGGGTTTCGTGATGACACTATAGCAACGTACGCATCGGGACGCGTGCGATCACTGTAGCTAGTGCGACTCGGGGTGCGAGTGTGATTGGAATCCTGAGATGCCGCGAGCCACCATCTCGGGCCTCGTGCAGACACTGTAGCAACGAACGCCTCGGGACGCGTGCGATCACTGTAGCGCTTGTGACTCGGGGTGCGAGTGTGATTGGAATCCCGAGATGTCGGGAGCCACCATCTCGGGTTACGTGGCGCAACTGTAGCAACATACGCCTCGGGACGCGTGCGATCACTGTAGCATGTGCGATCACTGTAGCGAGCACGACTCGGGGTGCGAGTGTGATTGTAATCCCGAGATGCCGCGAGCCACCATCTCGGGCTTCGTGCAGACACTGTAGCAACGTATGACTCGGGACGCGTGCGATCACTGTAGCGAGGGTGACTCGGGGTGCGAGTGTGATTGGAATCCCGAGGTGTCGGGAGCCACCATCTTGGGTTACGTGGCGCAACTGTAGCAACGTACGCCTCGGGACGCGTGCGATCACTGTAGCGCGTTCGACTATGGGTGCGAGTGTGATTGGAATCCCGAGATGTCGGGAGGGTCACCATATCGGGGTTCGTGTCGACACTGTAGCAATGTATGCCTCGGGACGCGTGCGATCACTGTAGCGATTGAGACTCGGGGTGCGAGTGTGATTGGAATCCCGAGATGTCGTGAGCCACCATCTCGGGTTTCGCGCGACACTGTAGCGACGTACGCCTCGGGACGCGTGCGATCACTGTAGCGAGCGAGACTCGGGGTGCGAGTGTGATTGGAATCCCGAGATGTCGTGAGCACCTTCTCGGGGTATGTGGCGACACTGTAGCAATGTACGCCTCGGGACGCGTGCGACCACTGTAGCACGTGCGATCACTGTAGCGAGCGAGACTCGGGGTGCGAGTGTGATTGGAATCCCGAGATGTCGTGAGCCACCTTCTCGGGGTATGGGGCGACACTATAGCAACGTACGCCTCGGGACGCGTGCGACCAATGTAGCACGTGCGATCACTGTAGCGAGCGAGACTCGGGGTGCGAGCGTGATTGGAATCCCGAGATGTCGGGAGGGCCACCATCTCGGGATTTGTGTCGGCACTGTAGCAACGTACGCCTTGGGACGCGTGCGACCACTGTGGCGTGTGTGACACTGTAGCAACGTATGCCTCGGGAAGCGTGCGAGCACTGTAGAGCGTTCGACTCGGGGTGCGAGTGTGATTGGAATCTCGAAATATCGGGAGGGCCACCATATTGGGTTTTTGTGCCGACACTGTAGCAGCGTACGCCTCGGACGCGTGCGATCACTATAGCGAGCTCGTCTCGGGGTGTGAGTGTGATTGGAATCCCGAGATGTCGTGAGCCACCATCTCGGGTTTCGTGCCGACACTGTAGCAATGCACGCCTCGGGACGCATGCGATCAATGTAGCGAGTGCGACTCGGGGTACGAGTGTGATTGGAATTCCGAGATGTCGTGAGCCACCATCTCGGGCTTCGTGTCGACACTGTAGCAACGTATGCCTGCGATCACTATAGCGAGCGCGACTTGGGGTGCGAGTGTGATTGGAATCCCGAGATGTCGTGAGCCACCATCTCGGGTTTCGTGTCGACACTGTAGCATAGTACGCCTCGGGACGCTAGCGATTATTGTAGCACGGTGGTGCCTCGAGAAGCGCGCGACGGGGATACCGGGCTGCACGAGCTGGGGCTACATGGCGACGCTGTAGCACAGTACGAATCGGGACGCGTGCGATCACTGTAGCACGGGCGCCTCGGAAGCGCGCAGGATGGGGTTCCAAGGATGCCGGTTTGCACGACCTGAGGATACATGGCGACACTGTAGCACAGTACGCCTCGTGGCGCGTGCGATCACTGTAGCAGGGGCGCCTCGGGAAGCGCATGGGACGGGGATCCAGGGATGCCGGGTTGCACGAGCCGGGGCTATATGGCGACACTATAGCACAGTACGCCTCGGGACGCGTGCGATCACTGTAGCACGGGGTGCCTCGGGAAGCACGCACGACGGGGATCCCGGGTTGAATGAGCAGGGCTACATGGCGACACTGTAGCATAGTACGCCTACACTATAGCACAGTACGTCTCGGGACGCGTGCGATCACTATAGTATGGGCGCCTCGGGAAGCGCGCACGACGGGGATCCCGGGTTGCGCGAGCTAGGGCTACCATGCGACACTGTAGCACAGTTCACCTCGGGACGTGTGCGATCACTGTAGCATGGGTGCGTCGGGACAAGTGCGATCACTATAGCATGGGCGCCTCGGGATGCGCGCGCGACGGAGATCCAGGGATGCTGGGTTGCATGAGTTGGGGCTACATGGCGACACTGTAACACAGTACGCCTCGCGATGCGAGCGATCACTGTAGCACGGGTGCCTTGGGAAGCGCGCGGGACGGGGATCTAGGGATGCCGGGTTGCACGAGCTTGGGGCTACATGGGACACTGTAGCACAGTATGCCTCGGGACGCGTGCGATCACTGTAGCACCGGCGCCTCAGGATGCGCGCGCGACGGGGATCCCGGGATGCTGGGTTGCACGAGCTGGGGTTACATGGCGACACTGTAGCACAGTACGCCTCGGGACGCGTGCGTTCACTATAGCACGGGCGCCTCGGGACGCGCGTGCGACGGGGATCCCGTGATGCCGGGTTGCACGAGGTGGGGCGAATTGAGACACTATAGCACAATACGCCTCGGGACACGTGCGTTTAGTGTAGCACCGGCGCCACGGGAAGCGCGCGCGACGGGGATCCCGGGATGCACGAGCTGGGGATATTTGACAACACTATAGCACAGTACGCATTGGGACGCGTGCGATCACTGTAGCTCGGGCGCCTGGGCAATCGCGCGCGACGGGAATCCCAGGGTTGCACGAGCTGGGGCTACATGGTGACACTGTAGCACAGTACGCCTCGGGACGTGTGCGATCACTGTAGCACGGGCGCCTCGGGAAGCCCGCGCAACGGGGATCCCGGGATGCACGAGTTGGGGATATTTGACGACACTGTAGCACAGTACCCCTTCGGGCCGCGTGCGATCTCTGTAGCTTGGCGCCTCGGGAATCGCGCACGACGGGAATCCCGGGTTGCACGAGCTGGGGCTACATGGCGACACTGTAGCACAGTACACCTCGGGACGCGTGCGACCACTCTAGCACGGGTGCCTCGGGAAGCGCGCGCAACGGGGATCCCGGAGTTGCACGAATTGGGTATATTTGACGACACTGTAGCATAGTACGCCTCGGGACGCGTGCGATCACTATGGCACGGATGCCTCGGGAAACGCGCACGACGGGGATGCCGAGACGATTGGCGACACTATAGCACAGTACGTCTCGGGATGCGTGCGTTCATTGTTTAGGGTTTTGGGTTTGGGGTTTGGGGTTTGGGGTTTAGGGTTTGGGGTTTGGGGTTTGGAGTTTAGGGTTTGGGGTTTAGGGTTTGGGGTTTAGGGTTTGGGGTTTCGGGTTTGGTTGGGGTTTGGGGTTTGGGGTTTAGGGTTTAGGGTTTGGGGTTTTAGGGTTTAGGGTTTAGGGTTTGGGGTGTCGGTTTTAGGGTTTAGGGTTTAGGGTTTTGGGTTTCTGGTTTCGGGTTTTTGGGGTTTCAGGTTTTTTCGGGTTTTGGGTTTCGGGTTTCGGATTTCGGGTTTAGGGTTTAGGGTTTAAGGGTTTAAGGGTTTAGGGTTTAAGGGTTTTGGTTTAAGGGTTAAGGTTTTGGGTTTGGGTTTGGGGGTTTTGGGGTTTGGTTTGGGTGGGGGTTTTAGGTTTTGGTTTTGGGGGTTTTAGGTTTTAGGGTTTAGGGTTGGCAGGGTTCGGGGTTGGAGGAACAGGGTTCTAGGGGTCAGGGTTCAGTGGTTCAAGGGTAGGGTTTAGGGTTTAGGTTTAGGGGTTTAGGGTTTTAGGGTTAGGGTTTAGGGTTTAGGGGTTAGGGTTTAGGGGTTTAGGGGTTTAGGGGTTTAGGGTTAGGTTAGGGTTAATGTTTAGGGTTTTTGGGTTAGGTTAGGGTTTAGGGTTAGGGTTTTAGGGTTTAGGGTTTAGGGTTTAGGGTTTAGGGATTGGATTAGGGTTTAAGGGTTTAGGG
>JBAPGN010002232.1:0-11006 GCA_037355405.1 Vitis amurensis
TCTAATGCACATTCAGGTATTTGAAGTATGCTATTGAAAAGGTAAACTTATTCACTAACAATGCAGATTATCGAAATGTTGATGCAGATACTGATTCTGACTGGGTTGGAACAATGGATGATTTGGGATCGACTTCAATTTAGTTCACCTTTGTGGGTGGTAATTTTATGACGTGGAGAAGTAAAAAACAGAATATTATTTCACGATCAAGAGTAGAAGCTGAATTTAAGAGTATGACACTTGGGATTTATGATACTGAAACTTTACAAAGGTGTACTCTACATAGTATTTCAATTAAGATTTGTCAAAACCCAACGTCACATAAATATTCACATTGTCAAACTAGGCTCCAACACGAACTCATTTGGGTTATGTTGCATCTTTTCCACTGTAAAATTATTACTAATATGCATTTGATGCTTATAAATGGATACATTGTAAAGTTGATCACTATACCAGAACTGCATTATTCTGCTTTGCCATGAGAGTCTGTCCAATTTAATCTTCAAAACTATATGAAATATTATATATTTGATTTAATTTTGTCAATTAATCAAATATGTAATAATAAAATCCCAACTGCATTCATTTATTTTTTGAGAGACGAGAGATGATTAGAGCCTCCCGTGAGTATTCTCTTAGTCTTAGCGGTTTATAAGGCATTTAACAATCATACGAGCACTCGCAGATTGAGACACTGCCCCCAAACACGCAGTTTCCCTTACCATTAGCTTGGCTTCCTATACATTTTTGTTGGCAGCTCGTCAGGTCATCACATCTTCCTAAAGTTACTTTACAAATGTTCCCAGCTTCCACCACGTACACCATTGTAATAGCTGGTAAAATATCAACCGTTAAGTCATATTTTAAACAAAATGAAATAAAATATTAAGTTAAAGTCAAGGTAATAAAAAGGAACATTTATTTCTTTGAGTTTTGGGTCAAAATGGCCCATTTTTGAAAAAAATTGTAACATCTAACCATTTTTTAAAACTTATGTTCAAATTGGCCTCTTTGATGCCACGTAAGCGTCACATCATTAAAAAATATTTTTTTTCGTTATTATAGTAAAAGCCGCAATTGGGAAACGCGGCTTCATTTTTGTACTAAAGTCGCAATTGGGAAACGCGGCTTCATATTTGTACTAAAGCCGTAGTTGGCAAATGCGGCTTCATTTTTGTACTAAAGCCGCAGTTGGCAAACGCGGCTTCATTTTTTAACTAAAGCCGCGGTTGGCAACTGCGACTTTAGTTAATTTTTATTTAAATTTAAAATTTAATTAAAAATTATTAAATTTACAAAGTTTAATTGAATGAAATTTAAAAATATACTTAAATAATAAATTATTTATATTTAAATTTAAAATTCTAGTATTACTTCAACAAACATAAATTAATAAATAGAAGATATTATAAATGAATATTTTATTTATTAATAAATTAATAATCTTAAAATAATAAAATTATATAACATATAAATAATATATAAAATTGTATAATTTATTAATTTAAGATATTTAATTTATTAATTTTTAAGTAAATATTATTTATTTGTATTATGATTAAATTTATCTTTATAGGAAATAATAAGTAAAAACAAAGTTGATAACTGAGATTTCAATTATAATTTTTTTTTTTACTTTCAAATTTAATTAAAAACTATTAAATTACAATTTATGATTGAAATTTAAAAAATATACTTAAATAATAAATTATTTATATTTAAACTTAAAAATCTAGTATTATTACTTCAACAAACATAAATTGATAAATAGAAGATATTATAAATGAAGGTTTTTATTGATTAATAAATAATAAATCTTAAAAATAATAGAACTTTATAACATATAAATAATATATAAAATTGTATAATTTATTAATTTAAAATATTTAATTTGTTGTTTTTTAAGATATTAATTTATTTGTATTATGATAAATTTATTTTTATCGAAATAATAGTATACTTTTAAGCCGCAGTTGGTAACTGAGATTTCAAATATAATTTTTTTTTTACTTTCAAATTTAATTAAAAACTATTAAATTAAAATTTATTATTGAAATTTAAAATATATACTTTAATAATAAATTATTTATATTTAAACTTAAGAATCTAGTATTACTTCAACAAACATAAATTAATAAATAGAAGATATTATAAATGAATGTTTTATTTATTAATAAATTAATAATATTAAAATAATAAATTTATATAACATATAAATAATATATAAAATTGTATAATTTATTAATTTAAGATATTTAATTTGTTAATTTTTAAGATATTAATTTATTTGTATTATGATAAATTTATCTTTATCGAAATAATAGTATAGTAGTTGATAACTGAGATTTCAATTATAATATTTTTTTTTTACTTTCAAATTTAATTAAAAACTATTAAATTACAATTTATGATTGAAATTTAAAAAATATACTTAAATAATAAATTATTTATATTTAAACTTAAAAATCTAGTATTACTTCAACAAACATAAATTAATAAATAGAAGATATTATAAATGAATGTTTTATTTATTAATAAATTAATAATCTTAAAATAGTAAACTTATATAACATATAAATAATATATAAAATTGTATAATTTATTAATTTAAAATATTTAATTTGTTGTTTTTTAAGATATTAATTTATTTGTATTATGAAAAATTTATCTTTAACGAAATAATAATACTGATCTTTAAGCCGTAGTTGTCATATAATAGATTTTTATTAACAAAAATTAGTTAATGAAATTATTACAAAAATTCTTACTCAGCAAATGTAATTTTTATAATCTTAATTAAAGTCACAAAAGAAAAATCACTAAACAATTAATATAGTGGAAAAAAAAAACATATATAATCTCAAATAAATGAATATCTTAAAAATTAACAAATTAAATATCTTAAATTAATAAATTATACAATTTTATATATTATTTATATGTTATATAAGTTTATTATTTTAAGATTATTAATTTAGTAATAATAATATTCATCTTATAATATATTCTATTTATCAATTTTATGTTTGTTGAAATTAATACTAAGAATTTTAAATTTAAATATAATATTTATTATTTTTAAGTATTAATTTTTAAATGTTCATTTCAAAAAATTGTATTTAATAATTTTAATTAAATTTTAAATTTAATTAAAAATTAACTAAAGCCGCAGTTGTCAACCGCGACTTTAGGTAAAAAATAAAGCCGCATTTGCCAACTGCGGCTTTAGTACAAAAATGAAGTTGCGTTTGTCAACTGCGGCTTTAGTACAAATATGAAGCCGCGTTTGCCAACTGCGGCTTTAGTACAAAAATGAAGCCGTGTTTCCCAACTGCGGTTTTAATACAAAAATGAAGCTGCGTTTCCCAACTGCAGCTTTTACTATAATGACGAAAAAAAATATTTTTTAATGATGTGGCGCCTATGTGGCATCAAAGAGGCCAATTTGAACATAAGTTTAAAAAAATGGTTAGATGTTACAATTTTTTTCAAAAATGGGCCATTTTGACCCAAAACTCTATTTCTTTTTCCCTGCAACATTATCAATGATTGGAGTACGACTAGGGCTTAGATTGAACATCATCATTAGTTAGGCTAGGTAAATGATATTTTTCACATCATTTTAACTAAGGATTAAAATATACAGATATATTTTTCACATCATTATAACTAAGGATTAAAATATACAGGGATATCGTAGATATATCTATTATATATCCAATATCGTGGATATCGATATAAAATTGGGGAAGATATATCCATCAACGCGCATATTTGACCAATTTTTTGATTTTTTTGTGTTTCAATCGATATTTCACCGATATTTTCAGATGTTTTACTGATTTTTTTTAATTTTTTATTATTAAATAAATAAATTATAATTATTTTATTTTTATATTTGATTTAATTTATTACCAAAAATATAAAAACAGAATTTTCTTTTTATATAATCTATATATTTATTAAATATAATAAATATAAATATTTTAAAAAATTATACATATATTATTATTTATTTAATATCATTGAATACATTTAAATTAAAATAGATCATAATTTTAATATTAAATATATTTTAAAATTAGATATATTATCATAATAATATTGTAAAATAATCTATAATGCAATTGAATAATAAATGTACATTTATAAAATTTATATTTTTTTATCGATGTAGAAGATATTATTATCAAATATGACAAATTATCTATATATATATATATATATAACTTCAAAATACTTATATAATTTTTTTTTAATATTTTCAAAAATTTTATTAATTTTTATGTGAGCGATATTTTATGTCAAAATATCTTCTGATATATCCGAATATATCAATAAAATCAATGTACCAATATATTCATAAAATCGAAGTACTAATATATTCGTAATTATCGATATTTTCATAATTGATTATAACTATTTGGGAATTAAATAAAGAAATAGATAATATATATATATATAATAGAAATGCCATTTTCATCTTGAGTTTATCAAGAATTTTTTTATAAAAGTAAGAATAAACAGAAATTATCAGTTTGTTTGGACTTTTGATTAAAAAAACAATATTTTATTTTTTTTAAATAAAAAATTATTTTTAATTTTTTTTAAGGTTGTTTAGCATTGGTCTCTATTTTTAATTTTTAAAAATAAGGTAACATAGAGAACAACTTTTAAAGAATAAGTAAAAGTTATTTTTATCCATTTTTAAAAACAAAAGGAAAATATTTAAGAATTAAAAACATCGTAAAAAAATAATGAAAATTGAACATGATATCATTTGTCTTCTCTCTCCATGATCCACTATTGATACCGAAAATCTTCAAATATGATATTCCTTTAAATTACATATGTTTTTGTAAATTTCATTTAATTTAATAAAAAAATTTCATTAATGAAATAAATTTCAAATCAAACTATACTTTATACATAAAATTTATTATTTTTTAAAACCATTTAAAATTTAAAAGTTGATTGAATTATTATTAGAAAGTCATGGAACTCAAAATGTTAGAAAGTTATATATTAGAATTCATTTTCAATGTTTTGGTTAGTTTCTTCTTTGTATATAATCATATTTTTACAAAAATTTTTACTAGACAAATAAACTCCATATTAAGACTTAATGCATTGAATTCATTAGTAAGTCTAATAATTTTTAAAAATAACTTAAAACTCATATAATGATCCAATTGATACCATAAATTTATGAACAAAAATTGGTATAAAATGATTCTATGGTTTCTTTTATACATAAGAACTTTTTTTTTTTTCACTAAATAAATAAACTCAAAATTAAACAAGACTTAATGTGTTGGATTCATTAACAAATTTAGTAATTTTTTGAAATGAATTAAAACTCAAATAGTGATCCAATTAGTACAAAAGATTTATGAACTCTATTGTTTCTCATCTACATAGAATCAATATTTTTTTTTTTCCACGGAAATAAATCCAAATTAAACAAAAGTTATGCCGTTGGATCCATTAATGAAGTCTAGTAATTTTTAAAATAATTTTTAAAAAGTCAAATAGTGAACTCCAATTATATAAAAAATTATGGATAAAATGTAAGTTTATAATAACTTTACTAGTTGTTTTTCTACAAATAATTACAGTTTATAAATTTTTCTCAATTGAGCAATAAACTTCAAATCAAGTGACACTTTATATTGAATTTATTATTGAGTTTAATGTTTTAAAAATAAGTTGGAACTCAAAAAATAGATCTAATAGCTACAAAAACTAATAAATTGACTTTGTTGTTTCTCTTATATTCACAACTACATTATTTGAATTTTTTCATTAGGTAAATAGATTTTAAATTAAGTGAGAAACATAATTAATGATTTAAATTCCTTAATAAATCTTTTAGTTTTTAAGAATTATTTAGAATTTAAAAAAAAAATGATCCAATTAATTGTATATTAAATCAAAACATTATTCAGTACTATGTTTATAAGTACTAAATGTATACACGTAATGAAAAATTCGGTTCATTTACACATAAAACGTTAAGTTAAACTTTATTCATTATTTATTTTAAATAAAATATTATTAACAATTATTATTTTAAAATTATTATTATTATTATTATTATTATTATTATTATTCATTTTTAAGAAAAAAGAATATCAAATTTCGTAATGAAGATATACTAAAATAATATATCTTTTTATAAATAAAAAATAATTTATGATTTTATTATAATATTATCATTGATATTTTACTAAAAAATATTTATTTTATATTGTAATTTAAAACTAATTTTATCTTTAATAAAACTTGAATTAAATTTAATTAATATTAGATAAATTAAATTTATAATGTTTTTACAAAGTAAAATAGAAAAATTATTTTTTTAAAAAGAATTGATCCAAACAATTTTTTATTTTTGTTCTTTATATTAAAAACTGTTTTTAAAAACAAACATAAAAAAACATAGTCAAACTACCCATATATATATATTGGACATGCATTACTTAGTTTTTCTATTTTATATTTTCGAAAATTTATAAATATTTCTAAAGGGATTTTTTTTTCTTGTAAATATATTTTCCCAATTTCCTACGATTCTCCTAAATTAATGCTTTTAAAATGATACTAATTTATAGAGAAATATCTCACACAATTAATATGCAAAATATTCACATCCATATATATATATATATATATGTCTATTGTCAGCAAATTTTTCCAGAAGTTCATAAATGTTTCTAAAGGGATCGAGTTTTTTTTACTTGTAAATATATTTTCCTAATTTCCTATGATCCAACTAAATTAATGTTTGTAAAAAAAAAAATACATTAATTTATAGAAAAATATCTCCAATAAATACTATGCATATATATGTTTATTATCAGTAATTTTTTAAAAATGATATATTAATACAAATAAAATACATCGCTTTAAAGTTTATAAATATTTGAAAATGGATATTTTTTTTTAGGCTTGTAAATTATTTTCCAATCTACCATAATTCTTCTAAAATTAATGTTTCTTTCTAGAATTTTGATAAAGAATTTACCCAAAATATATATAGTGGCACGTTAAACTGAAAGGGTGTTAAATTATCTGTATTCAAACGTCAAACCTGGGAAAGAAATTCAACTTTTCCTTCTATATAAAATCAACTAAAATATCAAACCTAAAGTATTAGTAAAATAGTTTTCAAGAAAATAATGATATATAGAGGTGGTTTGAGCATCAATGTTTGTCGTTACATGTCTTTAATTTTGTAAGGAGGTTGCCACGTGGTTGTGACCATTTTTTGGTAAATTAAACATACAAGACTCCATACAACTTATACAAAATTATAGAATTTTTCGTTTTCTTTTTGGGATTTATACACATAAAGTAAATGTATGTCATTGCATATGCTATTTTAAAATTTCGTGTTCATTGGATAATATAAAAAAATATCATATACTATCGAAAATAATATCGTAAGACATACATTTTAGGGTAAATATTTTTTGGGCAATTTGATGGACGTGAATATAAAAATGATATATTAATTGTGAGTCACTAGAGTTGAATTTTAGAGTTGCTATTGACCGTCGGTACTCGTACATAAGGAAGCGATAATGGTTTTAAAATAATGTGCCACATCAATCCAGGCCAACTTTATTTATCTCCGTTAATTTTATGTTCTGTAATTTTGGTTCAGCGTTTGTATATGTTTTTAATGAAGTAGGAAAATTCCCCTAACAATTGAGTATTGAGATGCCAATGGTGGAGAAGACACAGTTAGGGCTTTGTGTCTTGATTTAAAGGTGGGATGGAAAAATGCAGAGGCTCGGCCACCAAGACTCATCACCAATAGCCCTTGAAAGATCTCTTGCAAAAAACACTAGCAAGGTTGGATCTTGCTTTGTATTTCCTACACGCTATATTTAGTTTTGAATGGTAAAGAAAGAAAAAAAATGTCAAGGAAAATAGTTTTATAATGTTTAGTTTCATTATGAAAAATATAGAAGAAAATCAAATATAATTAAAATTAATTAAAATTTTATATATTTTTAAATTATTTAATTTTTATATAATGAAGGAAAATAAGTAAAATAAGTTTAAAAAATACGTAAAAATGATTTATTAATTCTAAATCTATTTTTATTTTCCTTTGTTTTTTTCTCTCATTTTCACTCAAATTTTCCATGAACCAAACATAGTCATATTGTGAATTAATTTAGAGAACAAATGAAAGATGGTTGAAATTTCGAACCACACCAATGCAAGAGTTTTCAATAAAAAGTGTTTGAAAGGTGGTGTGATTATTGAGTTTTGGAGATAAGAATGAAATAAGAAAAGCCTAGTTGTCCTTCTTTAAATACATTATTGTAATAACTCGCATCCAACCATATAGATATTGCCTACTTTTGACCTAAACGAGTCATCAAGACTTTAAAACACGTTTACTTGATTAAGAGGAACTCATAATAATATAGTATTAGAAACTTTCTCCCCTATGATATCACAGACACCTTCATGTAGATACAACGTCCTCATTATGTCTCATAGGATTATAGAGTTAAATAGACAAAGTTAATGATTCATACGTATATAGCGTTAGGAACTTTTTTCCCTATTTGAACAAGGGAGAAAGTTCTTGACATTATACGAGTCCCTCTTAATTTACTAGATGTGTTATAAAGCCGTGAGGGTCCATTTGGGTCTAAAAGGAACGATATCTACTCAATTGGGAATGAGTCGTTATAAATAGTATTAGAGCCGATATTTCGATGTAAGGGTTTGTTTGGTCTCGTGGTCCCATAATCCCATGGGACATGAGAACATTGTATTTGCATAAAGAGTGTTTGTAATATCCCACATTGGATAACATATAAAATTATTGATACTATATAAATATAAACTTTTCTTAACCTTGTAGATGTATTTTAAACCCAAAAAGGTCCCTTTGGGCCTAGAGCAGTAGGTGCGGGTCATTACACATTACAAAACCTTAACAATAAAATTTGCATGTTTCCTTGACTTATAATTAAATGTCAAGTTGATCCACATGTCTATGAAACTAAATCTTGATTTAAGGAATATCTGTCATGTTAAGCTCATTACATGTGAATATGGATATTATTTTCCTCAAAATTTCAATTTTGGGTCAAGGTACGTAAGTCAAAATAAACTTGTATAAGTCGTGGTTATTGTCCCTTTTAATATCATACAAAGACAAATATGGACTTAAATTAAGAAATTATCTATCATCATATATCATGTAGTAGTAGTTCTTTCAAAACAGATCTTAAAAGTTTTTATGAATGACTATCTCTCTTTTAAGGTTCACATTTTTAAACATTTATAATAAGTCATTTTATACTTAGGAAACCCTAGGGATCAAATATGGAGAGTTTTTCCATTAAAAAATATTTTTGAAAATCCAATTTTTAAAAAGTCAAAGGTCTTAGATAGTGCTCTTAGATCTATCTGGTGCGCGCAGTGAGAGCCGGAGATGAGGGAGGTGTCACAAGGCAGCCGTTCGAAATGATGGAGGATAGAGAGGAGGCTCGCTTGGGTGTGTGGAGCTCGCGCATGCTACTCTACCCTGCGCCTGTCACAGAAGAGTTGGAAAGCGTGGGGCTGCGTGGCAGGTACACTCGTCTCCATTTTTTGCGGCGGGATTATGACGGTTATCTCTGCTTATCACTTTGCGTAGGGTCGGAGGCTATGTCGCTCTCTCTCTGAAGATGTTTTGCATGAAGGCCTTCGTGCTGTTCTAAAACCCCAACCTCACATAAAGTATTTCTACAAATGTAAAGACTAGGGGCCCAACACGAACTAAAATCACAATAATTAACGGAGGAACGTCTTAACTCCAAATCAATATGGCAATATAAAATCCAACTGGGCATTTTTTATTTTTTTGTGGAGCGATGAGACCACACTAAACATTTTAACGGAACTTAAAATCAATCTCAATATTCTCCCCTACAAAAGTCTCTCTCTGATATTGTAGATGGGCTTTATAACCTCTTTAACAAATATGAAACATGGGCAGATTGGACACCTGCCCGCGAACATGCAGTTTCCCGAACCACCAGCATGGCTTTTTGTACACAGTTGTTGGCATTCCGTCTGGTCAGAACATAACCCTAGACTTTCAGTACATATCTTCTGAGCTTCCACCACGTACACCATTGTAACAGCTGGACATCATTCCGGATTGGAGGGAATAACCTAAGTCATATTTTTTCTATTTTATACTTTTTAAAAATGGGATGGAAAGAGATTTACCACAAGCAACTATGAATAGGAGAAGCGCAAAAGTTGGAGGAGCCTTTGCCATTTGATGAGACTTAGAAACGAAGCAGCCAAGCTTTTTCTTCTTTTGTTGGTATTTTTGTGCAGGTAAGGAACAACATTGCATAGGCACTAGTAATTTATAGAGAAGTATCTCCAATAATTAATATGAAAAATTTATTACATCCAAATATAATAATATTGGTCTATAGAATGCCCTAATTATTGGATATTTAAAAATGAACAGTTTTTTCACCTGCTCAATATACTTTTCCCAATTTCAGTGATTCTCCTAATTAATTGTTTATACAATGAATAATCTATAGAAAATATCTCCAACAATACTGCAAAAGTATTAATTTACATCCATATATAGTTTATATTCTGAATTGTTTTTGAAATATTTCCTAATACGGGTTAGTTTTTATTCACTTGTAAATATATTTTCTCAAGTCTCCATGATATCTTTTTAAAATTTAATACTTCCTGATTTATAAAGTTTATGATGATATTTTTGAACTTGTAAATATTTCTTTGAGACAATTATGATTTAACGGTTTGTTAAAGCATGTTAATGGTATAGGTTACATATTTTAACATAATTGATTGTTAAGACATAAAATATGAAGGTCAAAAATAGACTTTGACTTTTTATATATAATAATATATCCTTTTTTTTCTTTCTCTTAGCTATTTTTCTCCCTTGTAATCTCCAAGTGTCACATTTTTTGGCTTTTTTTAAATTTATT
>JBAPGN010002234.1:0-74889 GCA_037355405.1 Vitis amurensis
TGTAAGATAATACTATCCAGAATGCAATTCATCATCGGTCCAAAATGCTTTGACTGTTTGACAGTCTTTTATTCATACCAGCATTTGTTTCTCTCTTAAATGCAATTCATGAATGCATATTTAGCAGAGCAGCGTATTGATAATGGCTGTGGCAGCCATTAAATGACTTTCTATACTCACAAGAAATGACAACAGGGACTATGAGTTAGTATGTAGTTGGTCAATTCAATAACCGAAGTAATTAACCATGCCCTTGGATGATGAAATGGGTTGACTCTATTTTGTATTTTGTATTTCCCTTGTTGAATATCAGGTGGGGCGCATACCATTTAACCAACAGATACGCAACTTTGAGAGCACGCTCGATCAAATTACCGACAATCTTGGAGCTGATAATGTGGCTGAGGCATTAGCAAAGTGCATATTCTTTGTGGGAATGGGCAGCAATGACTACCTAAACAACTATCTCATGCCCAACTATGCGACTAGGAATCAGTATAATGGCCAACAATTTGCGAACCTTTTGATTCAACAGTACAATAGGCAACTCAATGTAAGATTTATTTGCTTGCCCACTGTCTCTTTGCACCATTATATATACTTGAGTGGACATAAATACTGAATTCTTACATGTTGACAGACCCTTTACAATCTTGGAGCCCGGAGGTTTGTCCTGGCTGGGCTGGGAATTATGGGTTGCATTCCAAGCATCCTAGCTCAAAGTCCGACTAGCCGCTGCTCGGACGACGTGAACCATCTCATTCTACCATTTAATGCAAACGTGAGGGCGATGGTTAACAGACTCAATTCCAATCTCCCTGGGGTTAAGTTCATTTACATTGACGTCTACCGCATGTTCCAAGATATCCTTTCCAACTCAAGAAACTATGGTATTTTTTTCCCTTTTTAATTTCACTATGGCAACTTATTTTTATTGTAGAAAATATTAATGATCAATTGGTTTTTCCTTTTTCCTTTCTTGCTTTTAGGATTTAGTGTTATAAACCGTGGTTGTTGTGGAATTGGTCGAAACAGTGGGCAGATTACATGTCTTCCATTCCAAACTCCATGCTCAAACCGAGAACAGTATGTGTTCTGGGATGCTTTCCACCCAACAGAAGCCGTGAACATCATAATGGGGAGGAAGGCATTTAACGGGGATAAGAGCGTTGTTTACCCCATGAACATAGAGCAGCTTGCCAATCTCGATCTCGAGCCGAACGAACAGAAACCCTAGCTTGCTGTGCTAATGATCCATGCATGTCTTGAATGTAATTGTTCTATCTATGGGGCTATTTCATTGTTATAAGAGCAGAAATTAAGTGTTAGAAAATCAGAAATTTGTTTGTGGGTGCATCGTGCTAATTTAATTGGAAGTTGGAACAACTTTTGTCTAGGTTATTGGTGTAATCCTTTTTTCTACAATAGCCTGGTGAGCTTCATCTTTTTCTTTTCTTTTTCTTTTTCTTTCACTACACAAACTTTTTCTTTTTCTGTGGCATATGGACTGAAACCCAAAGTAAAGCTGACGCAAAATTAGGTAGAACTGAGAAATTCCTTGTTCATCAAGACCCAATTTTCTTTCAAACTGACTTAAAATTCTAGTCCAGTTCTGATCCAGCTGAGTTTAGCAAGCAGCGGGCAGAAAATTAAGACAAGAACAGAAATATACAAGAGAATTTCAGTAGTCAGCTATCTTTGGGCTTTAATTCAAATGAAACGCGACATCAAATCAGAGTTGGGTAAAAGGGCACACAAACATATATATGAGACTCAGCTGCCCATCCTCCGTCACTGTGGGGCATCCAAGCGAGCTTCTGTTGAAAGTTTTCTTTCTTTTGAATTGACTCACCAACATCTTTTATGATTGTACTTGTGTTTGGAGTACTTTCTAAACATTAGGTCTAAACGTTAGCCTTATACAAGAGATTATGCATCATCAACCCCCAGTCTTTGTCTCACTTCTTTAGGTATTGTTAAGCCATTAATTCTGCCAATCTTCATAAGCTTGGAGTAGTCCCGTGACGATGGGCTTGTATAATAATGTTAGGACACCAACCCACCCGTCTCCATCATTATTCACTTTTGCTACTCCGCCTGATCTCACAATGAATGCTGAATTAAATGTTACACATTCTTTCTCTCATCTACCTATCCCATTTGTTCAACGTTCAGCAGAATCTGACCCAAATTCCAGCTCAATCCCCTTCCTCTCTACAGTTATCGAGCAGGATGTCACGTGATTGACGCTCAATTTCCTGTACAAGCTCATGAATTAAACATGTCATCTGCAACTCTACGCCCCTTTATCAGCCATGCCAGCTGCCAACTACCAACTACCCCTGCTTATTCAAATGATCACATGGTCTAGAAGATCATGTCATCAATTCGAATTCAAAATAATTAAGCAAATTAATTACTCACACCATTAGTTTATTGTTAATGTACTAATTAATATAGTATCATAATATCTTTAAAAAGGGGTGTGAGAAAAACCGATTTAAATAATAAAATTGATCGAGTTGAGCCGATCCAAATCAATCAATTTTAGAGGTTTTTAACACACCGAATCAAACCAAATCAAATCAGAATGAAGCAAATTAACTTAGACTGCCAATTATTACTAAGCTGAACCAAATCAAACCTATCAATTCCCTCTTTAATTTCAAGTAGCTTAGTGATGTGATTTAACAAAAGAAGAGGTCTGAGCCAAGGGCTTTGGCATCGTATTAAACATTTGCTTGCTGTTAAAGAAGTCTAAACTATTAGTTTAAGCAGGTATTTCTTCTTTCCCTTTTCATACATGATATTGATTGATTTTCATTGGGTCCCAACAACCTACCTTTTTTATGATAACATCAGTACACACTTTACACACCAATCAATCCGGTATGTGGAATCAACTAAATATTTCATGACAGAAAAATTAATCATATTGAAATTGAGTACCGGTATTGTCCCAAATTTGGTGACACTTGGGACCTTGTGATTGAGATATGTTTCATGCTATTCTTAATGATGGAAGTCTACGCTAGACTCCATTGAAGGGTCATTTAATATTTGATGTGTCAAGGTACTGTATCATGGCTCTCTCCTTTGGCAATTTGAGGAGTGATAAAGAAATTGATTCGGTGTGAAAAGAACATCCAAAAGTTTGGTAGAAAATCAAGCCAATATCTCAAAGATTGGCATGAAGAAAGTTGTTTTATGATGGAAATTAATAATGTGTTTTTATAGTGATTTTAGAAAGTATTTTTAATATTTTTAATACTTAAAAAGAAAAAATAAAATTCAAATATTACAAAGACAAGGCATCTTGCATATGCCTTATTTTCTTGCATGGAAACTACGAGGATTCTTATCATATATTCAATGCCCCAAGACTCTGTTTTTACTTTCATTAGATTGAGAGACCAAAGATCATTTATCTCATTACTAATACTATTATCCATTAATAATTAAGTCTCTCTTATAGATATTGTCATTTCTAGGACCAAAACCCGTAAAGCTTTAACATATTTAAGTGGAAATCACTACAGCATTCCTAACTTCTTTCCTAGTCCTACAAGCACCCCTCATGCAAGTATGACATCCTTATTGTCGCGAGCATGACATTCTTCTAATATTTCGTAAGATTGTAGGTTAGATATATCGAAACCCTTACGGCGAGACAGACTCTCCACTTCAGAGTAATAGATTGTCTCTACCTAATTGTAATGATCTGCTCCCTCCCATATAGATGGAATAGATAACATTTATATAAAAGGGAGCAGATCATTTTATGTCAAAGCATGCATGATTCCTATATGGGTAGAGAGGTGAAGAAGATAGGAAATGATGATAAAAAAACAAGGACAGATTACCTGCTTGAATTGAAAGAATATTACAGCAAACGGAAAATGTCAAAAACACTAACAACCCCAGCTATTACACTGGAAAACAGCTTGAAATTAAAGCAAATAAAACCATTACTTCTGCTCTTATAATAAATTTAAGAAGTTCCAAACTCTTAAAGCATGGCCAATTGCTGTATATTTATGGGGTAAGCATAAGATTGTGATTTGGAACTGAATGACTTCTTGGCCATTATGATGTTGGCGACGTCGGTTGGATGAAAGGCATCCCAGAAGATGTACTTTCTGCGGTCATCACAAGGTTCTTGAAGGGGAAGACAAGTTATCTGTCCGTTATTTTTTCCCACCCCACAGCATCCTTTGTCTACTACTTCAAATCCTGCACCATTCATACTCAAAACATAGTTAAAAAACAAGCCTCCTTTTTGACGACCTTGTTATTGAATGTCAAATTCGTCAGACAATTGGGTTATGAAGATTAGAACTTCATAGAACCTTGAAAGAAGTAGAGTGGATTGGGCCATAGGGATCAATTAGAAGGAAGATTAATTGGGGGAAGTAGCTTACCATAAGTAGCTGCATTTAGTACTAGGTCTTTGGAGTTTTGGAATGAATCCAGGTACACAAACTTGGCTCCAGGCAATTGACCATTGTTGAATCGATCAACCAGCTTTCGAAGCCCCGTGTTGAATAAAATAATTGCTTTGTTGATACTTTCATTGCACTGGCTACCACTACCATTAAATCGGGCCAACTGATATGGTATGCAGCCAATTTGGCCAACCGAGGTCACAACCACCTTACGAGCTCCCAGTTCATATAATTCCTAATCAATGAATAACCATGAATTCACATTTTCATCTCCAAAGGATAAAATGATAACTTTTCTAAAAACATGGCTGATGTTTTACAAAATCAAAAGCATTTATATACTGAATCTTTACATAAAGTACTTCTGAAACATTTTAGAAAATATGGTATTTCTCTGAAGATATGCTACTTAGATTAAGGAGTTACCGTTAGCTGTCGAGAGTAGTCCTGAAGAAGTGCAGCAGCATAAGCCTTTGTGGTGTAATCCGAACCAGTTGAATAGAAATCGGGCATGAAATAGTTGTTAAGGTAGTCATTGCTTCCCATCCCAGAATAGAAGATGCATTTACTAAGATAGCTGTTTAGGGCATTGGTATCTCCTCTGAAAAACCGCCTCATCTGCACAACTGTATTGGCAAAGTTGGAAACCTGTTGGTTCATGGGAAGGTGATCTCCCTGTAAATCAATACACAAATCATATCATTATAAACATTCTGAACAAATTGTAAGACACCATTCAGGGATTTAAGTAGGCTTTCATATAGGTTTTAATTACCAGATTATTGCCGGTTTCATCACGAATACCAGCTGCTCCTGATGCATAATTCACTCCCCTAAGTAGTGCAGGTCCCCGGGTTCTCGCATAAGGTGGAATATAATTAGAAAACCCTAGAAGTTGAGCTGCAAATATTGCAAGAAAAAGGCAGATACATGTCAGAATAAACCAAAAATCTAAGTGTTTGATTAACTTTATGGATAGAATAAATACCATTTTATTCATTTATTTTACTGAAAGGAAGTTTAATGGAAAGTATTGGAAGAGAATGCAAAACATTTTTCTAAATACAATTACCAAGAGCATCAACATAAGTTCGACCATTAGTGAACCGGCCAGTGACTCCTTGAGGAAAGTCAATGCCGTAAGGCCTGTAATTAGCTCTGGCAAGTGTGAGGATTCCATTGTTGTTTCCATTGTCCACCAGTGAGTCACCAAAGATGAAGAAACAAGGCACTTGGGGCTCTTGTGCCTGTGAACAAGCTCTAGCACTGAGCCAAAGCAAGGCCAAAAAACCAGAAAAAACTAACTCACTGGAACTCCCCATGTTGCAGCAACCTTAGAGCTTGATTGCACGCAGAAAGCTTAGCTCCAAGTATGAAGATTTATAGTAAGGATTGTGGTATTTTGCTATTATGGGGTTCATGTGCTATGGCCTTAGGAGATGGGGAAATATGGAAAGAGCCCGTGAGAGTAATGGGAAAAAGCTTTTAGTTGTAGATCATGTGTTATTTTCTTTTGATGAGCGGTGGTGGAACAGTGACATCTCGTGACCAACAAAGGCTATATGTAAATACAACATGAAACCTATTCAAAAGAAAATGCCTTGCTTCCTCACATTATTTATTTATTTATTTATTGGGTACAAAGTTTAAGGAAAAATAAAGCTACAAGAAAAAAAAATTTGAAAAAAAAAAAGTAAAAATTAAAAATTAAAAAAAAACCCAAGTTTAGACATACTTTCATATATTTCTCTAAATTTATTTTTCTTTTTATCTCTTTAGTACAAAAGAGGAATATATATATATATATATATATATATATATATATTAAGGAAAGAAAAAAAATGTTTGGTTCAAGAAAATACTAGAGAAAGAAAAAAAAATGTTTAAAAAAATTATTTTTTTATATTTGAGTACATTGTATAAAATATAAAAGAAAATTAAATATAATTAAAATTAATTTAAAATTTATATAACTTAAAAATAAAAAATTATTTTTAAATCACATAGCCAAACATACTATAAACATGGAAAGAGAATAATATCAAGAATTTCTTGATATATATTTTACTTTAACATAAAAGAAATTAGTTATAAAATATTAAAATGTGCAATGATAACATGACTTCTATTTTTATTTTCAAAGAAAACATAATTAGTTTAAAAAAAACATATTTAAAGTCTCTTTGGTAATTGTTTTAGAATATAATTTTGAAAAATAATTTTTAAAAAGCAACTTTTGAAAACTATTCTCTAATTTTTGTAGAACAAAAGTTTATTTAAAAATCTAAAATATTTTTAACTTGTTTTTAGTATTTTTAATCATTCTATATGTGTATAATTATTTTTTAAAACAATTCCTTAAGAAATAAATGAAAATAATAAAAAATAATTAAAAAATATTTTCTAAAAATACCATATTTTCTATTCTTGGGAATAGAAAAGAAAAAATAGTTTTTAATTATCAAACATAATTTCCATATTTTTTTGTTCTGAAAAATAGAAAATCATTTTTAAAAAATAATTCTCAAACAGACCCTAAGATGTTTTTTCATAAGAAGATTAATTTAGTGTTTTAAATATTTTTTAAGAAAAATGAATAATATTTTCTAAAAGGTTGAAAACAAATAAGTGAACAAAAGGTCATACACAATATAAAAGTAAGATTAACACTATAAATATAAAAGAAATAAAAATATAAACAAATATTGATATTATAATGTATATTTGAAATCAAACACTTTCTCAAAAGTGCATTATAAAAATTTTATTTATTTATTACATTATAATTATTACGAGAAAATAATTTATTTTATATTAGAAAATAATTCATTTTAATAGATTTATCATAAGAATATTAAAATGTTTTATTACTTCATTATAAAATAAAAAATATAATTAAAAAAAAAAGAATAATGAACAAATATAAGATAACTTGAATAAAAGAAAATGGATTTGGTGGGTTTGGTTTCGAAGTCATGTAAAATAATTATTTATAAGCAAACTATAAAATATATTTTCTTCCATGATGTCAATAAAATAATATTTCTTGATATTATTTTTTTTATTTTTTTGGTTTCTTTGCTAAAACCTTTTATTTTGGTTGTTCCTCGTTTGCTTCTTTTATTTTTAATTTTTAGTCCTTAATTTTGTTTCTTTTTTAGAACCTTCTATTTTATTTGCCCCTCATTTGTGATTAGAAAGTATTCTTACAAATGATAGAGGCTTATAAATCTCAAAAATTCATAACTACCAATCAACACCCAAAACAATAATATAATTTGTTTTTGGACTTAAATTTTTTTTTCTACATATTATTTATTATTTACCTTTTTTGACTGTATAAAAAAAGTTAAAATACTTAACTTTTTGTTTGATGTTAAAAATAACTTATAGAAACAACCAAAACATAATCTTAACATAACTTTCACCTTATTAATACTTAATACTTAATAAAAATAAAATAATAAAAAAATGGTTTAATATTTAATACTATTAAGTTATATTTAAAATTAAAATAAAATTTATTTAAATTTAAGTTAAAAAAAAAAACAAACAGAATAGATATATGAATTAAACATCGATCAAAATATAAAGAACGTATTTTATTAACAAGGTTTTTACCAAAATTGATTGCAATCAAACTTACTAAAAAGACATAAGATATAAATTTTTCCCTAAAGCCTTAGACTAGGATTAATTGAAATTAAACATAAAATTGATGAAAATTCTTTCTAAAAGATTGGAAGCAAAATATTTTTACTTGGAAGAAATTTTCCATAGATTTTATATCAAACTATTACAATAATTATTATTTTTATTATTTAGATACTTGTTATAATACTTTTTATTTCAATGGTCCAGATTGATTGAATCATCGACGGGTCCAGATTCTTGTTTGAATCACCATTTGGACCAGAAGGAGTTAAACCATATGGTCAAACGAGACGACCCCATGCTTGACCCCCTGGATCGGTGGCCCAGCTTGGTCGGTACTTAAGAAGCACCCTATTTTTGTTTGCAGAATGGTTATTAATGTTAATGGGCTGGGGTAGGCCAACCAGGCCCGGTGGTCCAACTGTTGGATCGGTGGCCCGAAACTCGTGTGCAATTATTGGATGGCTTCTCCTCTTCTGAATTTTCACGATATATATTTTGTTATTTTTTATTTTTAAAAATATTTATTGAAAAGGAATATTTTAGAGGAAGCCCCTCCGGCTGTGATTGGCTTCAGGGGTTTGGTTCCTGGGTGAGCTGGGTCCTCTGAGGACCAGTCCAAGCCACCCAAAATCGTTTTATTTTTCTTTCCCAAATTGGAATCGCTTGATTTTCCCTCATTCTCTCATGGAACTGAAACTATGTCACACACCAATACTCACATTTTCATCTCAGAGGTTCTTCTTCTTCTTCCTCTTCTTATTGTTATTATTATTATTATTATTGAATTGTTTTACTTCCAGGCTCTGTTTGGATTCGTGGATAAGCAAGCAGAGATCGTTCAAGAAGCATTTCCGAATGCTCACTGAGGTTCTTTCTCTCTCTCAATCTTTTACCTGTGTTTGATTGCTGAGAAAACTAAGGGTTTTTTTTTTTCGTAATTTTTTTCTCAGTTGCCAAACAGAGGGTTTAACTGAGTAATTGTTGGGATTGACTGTAATTGCTTATGGGTTTTGTGGCTGCAGAAATGGAGGTTTCAAATTCAGGAGATTTCAAAGGGTCAACACTCCACCAAGCACAATTCAGTGCACATGGTCAAAGAGTAAAAGAAAATACATTTATATACAGAATTTGAATTTTATCAATTTGCTACTAAGTAAAATTTTCACTTGTATTCATGTCTAGATGCTTGTATTTTGGATTGTGCGGTTTTCCAATTAGGGAGAAATGGGGTCTATTTGACAGGATTCGGATTAAGAATTGAGGTCAAGTCTGCTGAAAAGATGTTTACAGCAAAAGAAAATTTAGGAAAATCAGCATTTTTAAATCCTTCTGTTAAATTTGGCTCAAAAAGTATTTGAATGAGACTTAGTGGTTTGTGTATAGATTTGTTGTTGATGTGGGAATTTAGATAAAGTTGAAGTCAGGAGAGAGAAAAAAAAATGTAGAGTTAATTTGTGAAGTAAAAACCATGATACTTTGGAATGATTAAGCTACATTAATATGTTCCACCTGCCGTTTTGAAATTTTTGAGTGGCAGAGGTCAAACTTTGAGTTCAATATCGAAGCAATATGGGGTGTCCATATATTCAATTGCTGCAGCTAATAAGAATATAGAGGATATCGACCTTGTATTCTGTGGGCAGCACCTCAATATTCCTTCTTCTGCTGTGGGAGAGACTCAGAAGGTGTGCATTCTAAGATAATATCATAGATTAATTTGAGTTCTTTTTCCATGTCATGCTTACATTTTAGTTGTTAAATCTTAGAATAGTTGCAAATGTGATATATATGTCCAGCATTTTGTTTGTTGGAATGCATAAGTATAATGTAATCAATCCTTTATCTCGATATGTTTATAAGCTTCTTGCTTGTTATATAACCACTGTTACATGTAATTCTGTTCTCAATAACATTTGTTTATAAGATTTTGAAGATTGTTGTTATAAATGTTCTTCTTATACAAGAAAAGAGGATGATGGTTTTGGATGTAAAATTAGTTGGTTTCCTAATTATGAACAACTAGGTATAATCTATATATATGTGTTTGGTTCTCATTCTGAAAAGAGGGAACAAGAAGGTGTAACTTGCATATGGTGTTTAGTGAAGGCATGAGGGTGTCACACAAGTTTCAAGATGTGTGAGGTGCATGCCTTGAGGGATGGGGCTTCACCTTCATGCACGGTTATCCTTTTTTTCAGGAAATCTGAAATTGAGAAGGGATAAATACACATTTCTGAAAAAATATATACATTTCTTATATAATATACGTTCACATAACTTCTACTCATCCTGTAGTATCTCCCACCTGAATACTAGAACTGTTAACAAGGGCCTAGAATACAACATAGTCAAATACCATATTTGAAAAGATTATGGCACTTACCACAACATAATTATAATACAAATGATACTAGTAGGTTCAAGATGGGCCTCTTTAAAGCATATTAGGATGGTCAAAAGGCATGTTCACTTTTGCATCCCAAAGTTGCAAAATAGGTGCCCACATATTGACAACAAGGTGTTATAGGCAATCATGTTGTATCCCTAGGAACCATTTCCTGTCGTGCCTCCATAGTGATGACAAGGTGTTATAGGGAATCATGTTGTACCCCCTAGGAGACATTTCCTGTGGCACAAAGACTAAATTATTTATCCACACACACACACACACACACACACATGATGCATATCTATTTCCATCTGAAACTGAGAAATACTGTTAATGAAAGAACAAGATTATTGACACATATTTGGAAACACAATGGTCAAAAACAAAGTAGGAGGAAAATGACAATACATCACCATGTCTCCTGAGTCCTGATCCTCTTCAGTGTTCATTTTCACATGCTAGCTTCTTTGGTAGGGTTGAATTCATATTATCCAGAATTGTCCAAACTGAACCCATTATGCCAACACATTTTTATTGAAATATGTTAATTTTTAATATTGCAATAGCATGAGAATATAAGTAGTAACGGTCATGTTAGTAAATAATATATTAAAAATCTTAACTGTAATTAAAATTGATAAGTGGATCATCACAGGTTGAACAGATTTTCAGGCTATAACTACAACATTTCTGTTATCCGGCTCTGGGCAGACTTTGCCTGCCCTTGTAAGAACCATAAAACATTCTAACGTGCCTCCTGGTTCAACAATTCTTTTCCTTAAACTAATTTTTTTTATCATATCTATGACTTGAACCATGTCCTTAGTTAAATTTTTTGGAGCATGCTCTGGCATAAAAGAGGTCAAATTTAATATGGAAATCGCTGCCAATAGTATCCTTCATGCTGGACCTCCATCAATATTGTTTTCTGAATTTTAAAATGTTTTGGACTTTGTCTGGCTTCTAAAGCTGCACATGGTTTGTGTTTTTATCAGTTTCAAACTGAGAAAAGCAAGTTATCTAGCTTTGATACATTGAAAAGACATCAACACTCTTTGGAAGTCTTGGGCGGGCGGTTAAACCAAAAGTTATGCACTGTGGCACTATCCTTCCATAGCTTATCACATGTAAGCCCATTCTTGTTATTTTTGCAGAATAGGTGCTTTCATTATTATTGATAGTTTATGCTGATTTTATATTATTGTCAATATCTTTTTCTTGGAAGTTCATCAGTACTGGTTATTGTCAATAATCTCAGAAGGTTTGTCAATCTTATTATCAGGCTAAAGCAACTGGTTATTTTCTAGTTCTGGTTCCTCTTATAGCATTTTGCATCAGATGCATAATTGGTGCCTTTCAAAATAGAGTTGTTGGAGATTTGAGACATCAAGCTGTTAATGAATCAGAGGTAGATTATCATGGATCCAAAAGTGTACGGTGGAAATCTGCTCTTGATGACATAAGGGAACCAGATACTCTGGACACTGGACTGCAACCGGATTCCATTGTAAGTTTTTGGTGTGTTCTATTGTAATTCCTTTTTTTTTTTTTCTTTCCTTTTATAATTTTTTTTTATTGTTAAGTTAGCTGGGTATATTGCAGGTCAGTGCATCTGATTTTCAGTCAATGAGATGGAGGTTAAATTTATGTGATTAAATCTTGGTGGTTTTTTAGGTCATTCTTTCTTTTCACCATTTTGTACTTGATTTTGAAATTTATTTTTTCTCAGTGAAAGGATTAGTACAACTGTGAACAAATAGAGTCTGAGTAACTGCTGGATATAAATTCTAATGCCAAATTTACCTGAAATTCAACTTTCGGGATCAGTTAGCCTTTGAGTGAATAAATTAGGGAGATAAAATGAGTATTACTTCTTGGATCATTGGAGTTGAGACAATCCAATGGAGCAGAGCTTTTGGCCTTTCCTTTACAGTCTTATGCAGACTAAAAGTTAGTCTTATTAAAGCGAATTGATGATTCAGCTAGCATCAAAGGTGAGGTAACAAATATTTTGAGTTCTGCTCATTTCATTGTATAGAAAACTCATCTATGAAGATTTTGGCAAACACATGCCTCTTCTTGCTAAAGGTCCACACTACACTTGATTTATACCTATAACAGTTTTGCCTCTTGGTACAGTGTTTGTTAGGTGTTTTTGGTTTCTTTCGGTTTTTTGTACTTTTTCATTTGCTCCTTTGACTACTCATTTCTTTAGTTTTTAATCTTGAGGTAAAGACCTCATCACCTGCTTTCATTTTCTCACTCTTGAAATGAACTTTGTTTCTAGTTGCAAAGAATTATTGAATGAATTCATTAGCAGAAGCTTAGTTTTAGGCAGGAACCTGTTTCCATGACTGGGAAGCAAAAACAAGGAAGCCATTTTTCTAAAGCCTCAAACAGCCCTATACTTGCATGTGACAAGCACAGACAGCATGTAAAATTCTAGTTAACATGAGCTCTGATACTAAGTTGAGTTACCAATTTTCCTAAAAGCTTACATTGTGAGGATTTGAGTCCATGCTCTAATATTTTTAAATGTTTTTTTTTTTTTTGATAAGTAAACGACTATATTAACGAAGGCAAAAAGCCGAAAAGCATACAGGAAGTATACAAGGCTACAAACCCTATAACAAAAAACAAAAGAACCCAACCCCTACTTGGAAGCTATCCACTCCAAGAAACCTATAAGGGAATTCGACTCCATATCAATGTACACTTTAGCCCAACCCCAAAGATTATACACAAACGAAGTCTTTAACTTCTGAAAAGCTAACACACCCCCTTTAAAGGCTAGCCTATTCCTCTCCTTCCATATTGTCCAAAAAATGAAAAGCGGGATGGATTTCCACACTTTCTTCCTTTTTCTCCCCACAAAAGAGTCTTTCCAACTACTAAGAACCTCCTTTACAGAATTAGGAAAAACCCCACTGTACACCACACAACGCAAGAATGATATCCCACAATCCTTTTGCCACCGTACAATGAATTAACATATGATTGATAGTTTCCTCTTCACATCTACACAAGAAGCACCGGTTAGGGAATTGCCACCCTCTTCTCTGCAGCCTATCCAATGTAAGAACCTTCCCCCAAGTAGCTTCCCAAGCAAAAAAAGCAATTTTTGTTGGAACTTTGTCCACCCAAACATTGCTATGAGGGAAAGCCGCTCCTTCAGCATTAACCAACACCCTATACGCTTCCTTGACTTTAAACAGCCCGTCCGCTCCTCCCCTCCAAAGAACCGCATCTTCCTCCATAGTTACTCTATAATTCCTCAACTCAACTAACATATTGTCCACCAACCCCAACTCCCAATCATTGAAGTCTCTTAACAGCCTTAAATTCCACCCTCCTTGACTCGGATTCTGATCCCAATAATCCTCCACAGTGACGTTCCTTTGGGCAGCCATGGAAAAGAGGTCCGGGAAGGCTTGGGACAGCACATTGTTTCCACACCAAGGGTCAATCCAAAACCTTATTTTATTGCCTTTTCCCACCTTGAACACCATGTTTTCCCAACACCAAGTGGACTCCTTCAAAATTTCCTTCCACACACCAACTCCAAACACCCCATTTGCCTTCCTTGTTCTCCACCCAAACTCCTCTTGCCCATACTTAGCCTCAAGCACTTTTTTCCAAAGCTCCTCCTTAGCACGCGCAAACCTCCAAATCCATTTGCCTAGAAGAGCTTTGTTTAACCAAATTAACTTTCTTAACCCCAACCCTCCCTTTTCTTTATCCGTACACACCACCTCCCATTTGATTAGATGAACCTTATTCCCCCCCATTGGCTCCTCCCCACAAAAAAGTTTCTTTGAAGCTTTTCCAGTCTTTTTGCCACTGATTTAGGCATACGGAATAATGACATTTGATACAAAGGGATGCTGGCCAGCGTGCTCTTAATGAGAGTAATTCTCCCTCCTTTGGACAGAAATTGTCGCTTCCAAAGAGCTAGCTTCCTCCTCATTTTCTCCTCCACCCCATCCCAAATGGAGGAAACCCTATTAGGCGCCCCAAGGGGCAGCCCCAAATAAACAGTGGGTAGCTGTCCCACCTTACACCCAATTTCAGCAGTCATATCAAGCACCCCTTCCACCTCCCCTATCGGAATGACCATGCTTTTCTCCAAATTAATCTTTAAACCTGAGGCGGCTTCGAACCAAAAGAGGATCCAGCTCAAATACAACAGGGACTCTTTTTTTGCCTCACAAAAGACAATTGTATCATCCGCAAACAGAAGATGAGATATGTTGACGACTTGTCCTCTACCTTTCCATATCCTACAGCTGTAAATGAACCCCCCTTCAACGGCCCTCGTGATTAACGCACTTAGGACTTCCATTCCCATGACAAATAAGTAGGGGGAAAGGGGGTCCCCTTGCCTAAGCCCTTTAGAACTTGAAAAGAACCCAGCTGGAACCCCATTCACCAGCATTGAATATTTGATAGTGGAGATACAGCTCCACATCCATCCTATCCATTTTGATCCGAAGCCCATCTTTTGCATAACCTTTAATATAAACTACCAATTGATACTATCATCGCCTTCTCAATGTCCAGCTTACAGATTAGACCTTTCTCTCCCCTTTTTTGCCAAGAGTCTATTACCTCATTTGCGATTAGGGAACCGTCAAGAATCTGTCTCCCTTTGATGAAGGCATTCTGATCAGGAGAAATCACCTTACCTATAATTTTTTTAAGCCTATTGGCCAGCACCTTAGCCAATAATTTATATAAACCCCCAAGCAAACTGATTGGCCTGTATTCCCTATATTTTTAAATGTTTTAGAAACTATAAGGGAGATTTTGGAAATTTTCAGGGAATACTGGAGGACTTGTGAGAAACCTGTTTTCCATGAAGTTTGTATAAGTTTCTTATAGAAACCAATATTTGTTAGTGTTTCCAATTAAGTTTATATACGTTTCTCATTTGATTAATAAACATTTTTCTAATTTCATGTTTTCCTAATTTGTCTTAGACTGTGTTTGCTGCATGGACTTCCATTCTGGCAAACTATGAATTTCATCCCTTTATGCAGAATAAACAACATAGTGAAGAAGATATGGATAGGGTGTTCGTGTCTATCCATGTTTGTTGTCTAGCATGGATATAGTAATTGAACAATATGTTATGTAGTAATGAATACTTTATAAATCGGAAATTATTATACGTGCTCGTCAGTTATGTTAAATCTTGCATAATGAAGCAGAGCTTTTGGATTAGATATTGTCCATTACCATGATTGGTAGGAAGACTGAATTGCACCATGTTGTCCTCTTACTCTTTAGGCAGTGTTTGATTATTATGAAAGTACTACTGTAAAATAAAAGTACTAATGGTTAGAATTAAAATTAAAGAAAACATAATTTCCCTGCATAAATATGATTTGAACAAGAAGTTTTCTTAACGAGGAAAATTTTGGTTTCTAATAGCATGATAATTGTTGGAAAAACCCTTTTTACCTGCATAAGTTGTCCTTGTTCCATTTATCTACAAAAATTCAAAAAGCCTAAAATTATGTGATACAGCAGTCTGAAAAGTTCATAAGAATTGGCTCCTTCTATGTTGATAGGAGAGATTTCAAACACACCGATGACAACAAAAGCATTAGAAGATTACGGTTGCAGCAACTCCAGATTTTGAAGGTTTTGCAGAACTAATTGGCATGACTGAATAATTATGTGTTGCATAAATTTCTGAATTTTCCCTTCTTTTTTTTTTTATTGGTCCACCAAATGGGCCGCGATTGGTCTTGAATCTTATGCTGTGAAATGAGATATATTCCTATTAAACCACAAGTTTTCACTCTCTTTGATCTGAACATTCAATTTCTTTACACTTGACATGCTGGTGATTTTCAAACTTTCATGCAGAATCCTTCGGAAGTTCAAACTCAAGGTTCTGCTGAGGAGGTGTCTCATGCTTATGGAAAACTCGAACATGATTATCAGCAATTTCTGTCAGAATGTGGAATAAGCAAATGGGGGTACTGGCGTGGAGGTTCCCATTGGATAGAGCATTGTTTTAGCATTAACTCCATGCTCACCAAAATATGGAGGACTGAAATTGCTCTATCTTCTGAATTTTCAACATATTACACAGCTCAACAAAGCTTCAGTTCCAACCCCTACTAAAGCTTGAAAATCATCCTTGGTGGAAAACTGAAGCAAGGAGAGTCTTCCCTTTGCCATCAATAGAAGATTTTGGTGTGTACATTGACAGTAGATGTTCAGATCTTGTGTAAATTCTAGCTTTACTTTCACTACTTTCCAGCTCCTAACTTTAGTTGGTTTACTCATGCGTCCAGAGGTGATGGGAGAAATATTTCATCACCGTTGTTTGATGAACATAGGAACTCAGAATGTAAAATGATACTATATTTTAAGCCCTGTTCCAATGGCAAACAGCTTTGTTGGTTCATATATTTTTGGGATGTCATTGATGATAAAAAGACTAGTTCTCAGTGGTACACTCATATTTCATATTTTCATCTCTTTCATTCCATTCAGTCTCTGTAAGCTATTTGTTGAGTTCTCTTGGTAGAGTACCTACATAGAAAGTAGTGGCAGCTACTTCATCCAAAATTCAAAAGAAATGCAAAAGCATTGCATGGTGCCCCACACAAAATCCTCGTATTACATGGTGAAATTGGTGGATGAGTATTTTTTATTTTTTTTTCTGATAAGTGAAAGTTAAAAACTCTATTGAAAAGGGCCGTCAAAACAGTGACCTGGAGTATACAAAGAAGAAACATCCCCCTCTCCCCAGTTGGAACGATTAGTTGTCAAAAATGAAGGTGCAAAAAAACTCCACCCTCAACGAGATCCCACTCAATCAATGAAACCAACTAAACTTTAATGACCATCTTTTACAAATAATTCCATCTCTGACCAAAGAAAATAAACAGAAGGACTCTTTAAGTCTTTTGATGGACAATACATCATCCTCAAACGCAATTTTGTTTCTTACCTTCCAAATCATCCAAAAAATATACAAATGGTATACTCTCTAAACTTTCTTTCTCTTTTTTCCCACAAAGGACCCATCCCAATCCAAAAGTGTCACCTTAATTGTGGCTAGTAGCACCCACTGCACCCCAAAGAGAGAGAAAAACAACGTCCAAAGGGTCCTCGTTTTGGCACAATGAAGGAAGATGTGATTTATTTATTCTTCATACATTTGACAAATGTAGCATTTATTTGCTAAAGGTCATCCTCTCTTTTGAAGTTAATCCAAACTAAGAGCTTTTCCCCATGTTTCTTCCCACCCAAAAAATGCTCACTTTGGGCTACACATAAGTTTTCCAAATGACAAGTAACAGGAAAGAGACTGGAAGGCTTAAAACTAATGCTTTGTAGAGAAACTTAACGGAAAACTTTCCACATTTAGTCTCTCTCCAAAACACCCTATGTTCCACATCCGGCTAAACTCTCTTCCCATTAAGGCCCAATAAAAACCCATTGATTCTTTCAAATATTTTATTGTCAATAGTATAGTTTCATTTTTTATCCAAACAATAAATGATTCTTCTTAAAATCATTTTTAATATAAGCATTATTAACAAAAACATGACACAATAAAGGCACTTTAGTTAAAATCAATCATAAATATATTATTAATAATATATAGGATTAATTTCATTCACCTCTCTTGATATTTGTGTTAAATATATTTAATCATAATTAATTTTAAAATTTTCCAATTACTTTGTCTTATTTGTTATTTTCACCCATCTTCCCTTTGATTCAAAACAATGAAGATATTTAATTAAATTTCAAGTGCAATGTGACTAATTTTGTTTAGTTCAAACCTTAAAGGAGGTGGCTAAAATTTATCATAATATATAGTTAACAATATAATAAAAGAAGCAAATTGAAAGATAATGAACATATTCATTTATCAATAATGTTAGCATTGTTTATTAATTATTTTGAAAATAGTTCTAAAAACAATTTCTGACAACAGTTTTTAAAATCTATTTTCTAATCATTATTTTTTTTTTTTTAGAATAAAAGTTTGTTTGAAAATTAGAAATGTTTTTAACATATTTTTAAATATATTTTAAAAATAACTTTTATGTTTAGTACTTTATTTTTAATCATTCTCCATGTTTATGTAATTATTTTTTAAAACCACTCTTAAAAAAACAAGTGAAAACAAATTGAAAACAATTAAAAATTGTTATATGAAAACTCCTAATAGTTGTTATCCGAAAGCACCTTATTATTATTATTATTTTTAAAACAAAAAAATTGAAAAAAGTTTTTTTTTTTTGGGTTCTAAAGAATAGATAAAAGGGAGAATAAAGTAGCAAAAAAGGAGAGAAAAGGGAGAACAGAGAGATTAGGGTTTGCTCAGCACATGGCTGGAGCAAAAACAATTCCATTATATACTAGAAAAATAACAAAAAAAAAATTCCAAAAAATGTGTTGTATAAGAGAGTTGTTATCCGCATGGCAGGTAATCGCAAAGCAAAATAGCCCTAAGAAAACATTGTAGTGCCCCAACAATCTGATGATATGAAGTGGGATTAGAAAGGGGCTCACCGTCAAACACTGAGAGTAAGGTGTCAGAGGACATATGAGTGGAAGCAACCTTGTTGTCAAACATATCAGCTCTTTTAAGCAAGCCATGGGGATCTATTTCGTTTAACACAGATGGATGGAGTCCCCCACATGAGACACTTGAAAACCCGAGAAAGTAATGCAAAGGTTCAAGTTCCTTTAGAGCAAAGCTACTGTGAAAGTGCTTGATGAGAAGGTGAATCAGTTGAGAAGAAGTGCCTGTAACAGTAATGTCATCGACGTAAACTAGAACAATAAGCATGGAAGGAGTAGTAAACAGAAACATGGATGAATCAGCTTTCGAATTGACAAAGCCCTAAGAAAACAAGCATTGACTGAGCTTAGTATACCATGCTCAAGGACTCTGTTTCAGACCGTACATGGATTTGCTGAGTTTACAAACATGGTCAAGTTTGGATGGATCAATGAATCCCTATGGCTGAGCTAACTACACTTCTTCAGTTAGGTCACCGCTTAGGAAGGCATTATGAACATCAAGTTGTCAAATAGGCCAACGATGAGAGAGAGCTAAGCAAAGAACCACCCAAATTGTCTCTGGCAATTCCTTCATCGCTCTTGTTGTTTATGTAGATGATATCTTGGTCTGTAGCAATGATCTTTCTATCATTTCATCTCTGAAGAATTATCTCCATGATTGCTTTGTCTTGAAAGATCTTGGTCCACTTAAATATTTCCTTGAATTTGAAGTGGCATGCTCTAAGCATGGTATATATCTTTCCCAACAAAAATATGCTCTCTATATTTTGAAGGATACTGGATTCCTTGGTTCTCGACCTACCAAGACACCCATGGAGCCCAACCACTGACTTACTTCCACTTGTAGAGATCTTTTGTCTGATGCTTCTTTATATTGTGGGCTTGTTGGACGTCTCATTTACCTTACTATCATTAGGCTAGATATTGTTTTTTTAGTTCAGATTGTTAGTCAATTCATGGCTAATCCTAGACGACCACATCTGGATGTTGCTTATCGCTTGCTTCAGTATATTAAACAATCCCCTAGTCAAGGCATTCTTCTTTCTTCATCTAATACACTTCAGCTCCATGCTTTTTGTGATTCTGATTAGGCAACTTGTCCAAAAACCCATCGTTCCATTACTGGGTACTGTATATTGTTGGGTTCTTCTCCTAGATCCTGGAAATCCAAAAAGCAACACACGATTTCTCATTCTTCTATTGAAGCTGAATATTTGTGCCATGACTACAACTTCCTATGAAATTCAATAACTCCTTTCCTTGCTCCACGATCTACAAGTTACCCATCCACAACCTGCCACCTGTTTTGTGACAACAAAGCTTCTCTCCATATTGCAGCAAATCCAATATTTTATGAACTCACTAAGCACATTGAAATTGATTGTCACATGATTCATGAAAGAATTCAAGTTGGTTTAGTTTGAACTACATATATTCATACCAAGGACTAATTGGTGTCTTTACCAAGGTTTTAGGAGCTATTGTTTTTCCTTCCCTTATTCATAAGTTGGGTGTTAATGACCTTCACACTCCAACTTGAGGGGTGGTATTAAGACATCTTTGATTTGAGGATTTTGAAAAACTTAATTTTAGAAACTTCGATTTTAGAATCCTTGTCTTTTTTCTCACTATGGTTTTTCTTCTATTTTGCATCTTTCCTCTTCTTTTCTTTTTTTTTTCTTTGTATATATATATATACACACACAAAAATATTACCATAGCAAATCTGAAGTTTTCACTCAATCCATGCATAGGATTTAATATATCCTTATTTTAAGAGTGAGATGAAACACTAATAGTTAAGACGCCGACTTCAAGGCCACCAAACTCTCGGGTTCTGCCTCCACCACGTACATCACTTCCAAGAATTAAGAGCATCAAAACAAGACCAAACGACATATGGGATGGTTGATTCCGAGTTCTTGAAATACTTATTGAATCAGACATTTCAATATATAGAGGGAGAGCGCAAGAGAGAGGCAGAGAGAATTGATTTAGAGATTGAATCACGCTTCTCTATAAGCTGTGGGAGGGAGAGCATTGAGAGATGGTTCCCTTCTCGTAGTAGGATTGTGTGAGTCTCTGACTTCAGTGTCGGGCCCTCAACTAGCTTGATCGCCAATACAACTTATTAAACTACACAGTAAGAGAATAACACGTTAAATCTGAAAACTGCTATGTAAAAATCTTAATTCTTTCTTGCTTTTTATTACCACAAGGCTAAGCTTGGAACTTGATGAAAAAAAATCACCTAAATTCAGGATCAGGGGTATATGGAAATCTTCCTGTCATTAATATATGGTCAACGGTTGTTCGAAGTCCATGTCTAAGAACTGACTGGTAACCATCTCTGAATCCATCTCCATACACTGAAGTATCTGATTCAATCAGGTATTTCAGGAACTCGCCAAGCTTCCTCTCAAATTTAGATCTCGCCCCCTTTCTTGATGAAGTGGATGCAAGTGTCATGGATGATGAGGTTGATGCAATATTACTGCCATATCCCGACATGAGCTCGGTGTCCAACCACATGTAAGCTAGCACCTGACAGATACCTCCTTCAACATGTTGAGTAAGAGCTCGGTGACCTCGAAGCCGCAGCCATACACGCATCATCAGGTGAGCTAGGATCGCCCCAGTCAGCAACCTAGGAAGGCTGTGCAAAATGTGAAATGTGGTTAATTTGCAACCAGGTACCAGTTTGTAGGGCTCCCTGATCATGTCTATGACAGTGCTCTCTTCTGCACCTGTGGCTTCATTTTTTGACTGTCTCTCAACCAAGAGTAATGGAACCTGCTGCTCCACTACAATATTTAAACTTTCACAGAAGTTTTTCACATCAAGATAGAGGGGCTGGCATTCATGAGTGTCCATGATTGCATGGTCTAGACACTCCAGGCAGAGCTTGCGTCCGTCTTTGAGAGTCGTATATCTTGTGCCCCATGGCTCCTTTCGCTCACAGCTAACGCACGAAGGAGTTCCATCATGCTCATGAGAAGGACAGTACTTCTGGACCCAGAAAGGATGCTCCCTATGTTCCATAGGACCAGCAGGGTTTGCCCAAAAGAAATGCCCACAAACATCACATTTTTGACGACACTTCTCCTTGTAGCAAGATTTATGATAAGGTGACTCTCTACAGAGATAGAATTCATAGTCAGAGATTGATTGCTCACAAGCATGGCATCTAAAACACTCTGGATGCCAAACTTTGCCTATGCATTTCAGATATCGCCTCTGAATAATCTCAGCACCGCAACCAGCACAGATCTTGAACCCGGTCGAAACAGGGAATAGAATGGCTTGGTAGATACTTCCATTTCCAAGAGAAGGAGGATAAGTATAAATAAAGCCTTTCTGTATGGATCTGGAAAGTTGTTCATCTTCGTCTGACTGAGACTCATTATCTATTAATTCACTTCCACATTCAAGTTTGCTCTTCCCAAATAGCAAAGAACCTACAGCATCTTTACAAAATAGTTGGAAGCCTTTAATATGATCTATAACATAGCTGGAGAGCGTCATGACATCTTCTGTGTGATGATATTGTTGAAAGAGCCTGATAGCAGTTTTCAGACTCAGTTCCTCAGCCTCTCGTATTTCATTCACTCCATATGTAATTAATAGATGTTTTCCTCTGGTTGTTATAATTATTCTACTTCCAGGACCAAACTGAGGATTCTTTCCAGCTAAGAATTCTAACTGCTCTGAATTAGCCACATCATCCAAAACAATAAGAACCCTTTTGGAGCGGAGCCTTGCTTTCATAGAAGAGAACCCTGTGCTGGAACTGGACGCACCTAATAGCTGGGAAAAAAGCTTCCTATACAAATAAAGTAAGCCATATTTTTCCGAATCTTCTCTAACATTTTCAAGAAAACAGCAACCTTCAAATTGGCCAGAGAAGTGATCAAAAACAGCTCTGGCAAGGATCGTCTTCCCTATTCCCCCCATGCCCCAGATTCCTATAGTGAGAACATCTTCCCCATTTATGGCCAGCTCGGTGTCCTTTGAGGATCTGCAAATCATTCTATTCGAAATATGTCCAACGATTTCCTTGATAAGCATGGGCTCAGGCCTGCCACATTTGAAGTGCATGCAAACACATGATAATGAATTAATTAATAAGGAAAAAAGGGAAAAAATAAATAAAGGGAGAAAAAGCCTTCAGATCAAATATACACAAGTACCCACATGACTTGAAACTGAAAGCCATGATTTTATATGTCAACTAACCAAATGCTTGTTGTGAAGGAAACTATAAATCCATTGGATAGTGATTTTAGGAAGCATCTCTAACTTCACTAACACTAAATTTTTTATCAAAAAAGAATTATTTTCAAGTGTTAAAAAAAATCAGAAATACTTCTTAAAATTATTGCTAAACAAACTCTATTGATGGTTGCTTTTAGCCTCTCCCATCATACCAAGGATTCTATTATAAGAAAAACAGTTTTATTTAGTATGGCTGTTCATATTGCCATTGATAATAACAATAATAAAGCGAAGAACACAGTAATACCAAATAGAAATTTGAGATATTTTGTAGAACTTTGACTGACTTAATGGTTCAAAAAGTGAAATCAAAAAGAGAATATTGAAAAGGAATTTTGACCCACCTTTGTTTCTCTTGCTATGTTTGAATTCCCCCATTTTAGGAAGTTGTTAAATACCTTCTCGACAAATTCAGAAAAATTGTAACCCCACCAAAATCATTTCACAAATCACATTAATTCTTCTTACCTTTGATCCCTCCATGAATTAATTATCAAAGTAAACGCCCAACAAACAAAATTTCTAAAGAATAAAACCATAAGATTGAGAAGATTTAGCTTTAGCATTACTGAGTATAGAAAGGTTACTTATTCCTGGAATCCCAGCCGGATAAACTGGCAACTTCAGTGAGAGCCTCCTTCCAAATCTGCACTTTCTCCATCTCCTTCGACTTCTTTGCATGTTTAGTTAAGGCTTTTCCGAAACTCCCTTTCTGTTCTCGTACATCAGAAGGATCCACATTGTAGAAGATGGGTAAAACTGTTTGTTCCATGGTGTTTTTGCACTGGAGGATCTTCACAAGCTCCTCCAAGCACCATGTGGAAGAAGCATAGTTTTTAGAGAAGACAACAATGGAAAACATGGACTTTTCAATTGCTGTAGCAAGTGCTGGCGATATTTTCTCGCCTTTGGCAACTTCATTGGCGTCCATGAAAGTCTCGATCCCATAGTTGCACAGTGCTTCATAGAGGTGGGCAGTGAAGCCATTGCGGGTGTCTTTTCCCCTAAAATTCAAGAAAACATCGTAGCGCCACTGACAAGAAGATGCAGCAGCCATTGCCGGATCATGTGCAGAGAGTAGAGACATGAAATAGTCGGAGCTCTTAGCAAATCAACCTGCGAAAGAAAAAGGGTACAATTGATTGTAATAATTCCAAAGACAGAATTATAATGAGGTTGAAGAAGTTATCTTCGAGTTAGATTATGGAAAAGAGAAGAATTCCTCAATTTCATTTCTAGAAGTCTTGGCAAAGGGTTTGCTCTCAAAAGAAAGAATAGCAGTGGAAACATCAGGAAAGACTTGGGATTCATTTCAAAGGAAAAAGAAAAGAGTATACAATACGGCAAAACGACCAAGCGCATGGCCAAAAGAAGTGGAAACCGCGTCCAATGGTCCGATAATTCCAAGAAAAAAGGAGAGAAGTGGGCCATTTACATCACTTGGGCTATAATAAAGAAAAACACATCAAGGTCCTGTCGTTTTAAAAGGCAAAGTTGATAGGAATCACCAACACAACTTAAATGTACGTAACATGCTTTTTGTGAATTTGGACGGAGTACTATGATGGAATTTGTGTTAACCTACGTAATCTATTTCTACTTAATAAATAAGTTGTTTTTTATTCAACCTCTATGACACATTTTTGACCCAAACGGACCCTTTTAATAATCATGTTGATTAAATTGGTTATACCTATAACTTAATCCATATTTTGATCATTTAAAATTTTATTTTGAATAAATAAGTTAATTAAATCATAATTATGTCAAATTGGAAAGTTAACACTTATACAAGACTTAACTAGATCAAATTATCAAATTGGATCTTATTATTAAATGGGTTTAATGAGTAATATTAATTATGTATTATTTAAGTTTATACCAGGTCAAATTATCAATTAATTTAGAGTAATTTTGAACTTTCATGCTATTGAAATGGCCCCCAGAAGAAGAAAAGTTTGGATTTTGAGGTGATTATCTTATTTCTTGTGGGTGGGCATGGCAGGGAAATAAGGGGTTGTGGGGTTGGGGTGGGGGGCTTATGCTCTGCAATATGTGGGATATATAAATTGGGAATTACCTCATGATTAAAATGACATTACTTATAAAAATCAGAGTTTTCTTTCTTGCTTTTTACTACCACAAGGCTAAGCTTGGAACTTGATGGAAAAAAAATCACCTAAATTCAGGATCAGGGGTATCTGGAAATCTTCCTGTCATCAATATATGGTCCACTGTTCTTCCAAGTCCATGTCTAAGAACTGATCGATAACCAGCTCTGAATCCATCTCCATATACTGAAGTATCCGATTCAATCATGTATTTCAAGAACTCGCCAAACTTCCTCTCAAACTTAGATCTCGTGCCCTGTCTTGATGGAGATGGAAGTGTCATGGATGATGAGGTTGATGCAATATCACTGCCATATCTCGACATGAGCTCGGTGTTCAACCACATGTAAGCTAGCACCTGACAGATACCTCCTTCAGCATGCTGAGTAAGAGATCGGCGGCCTTGAAGCTGCAGCCATACACGCATCATCAGGTGAGCTAGGATTGCCCCAGTCAGCAACCTAGGAAGGCCATGTAAAATGCGAAATGTGGTTAATTTGAAACCAGGTACCCCTTTGTAGGGCTCCTTGATCATGTCTATGAGAGTACTGCTCTTTTCTCTCCCTGTGGATTCACTTGGTGACTGTCTCTCAACCAAGAGTAATGGAACTTGCTGCCCCACTACGATATTTAAGCTTTCACAGAACCTTTGCACATTAAGATAGAGGGGCTGGTATTCATGAGTGTCCATGATTGCATGGTCTAGACACTCCAGGCAGAGCTTGCGTCCATCTTTAAGAGTTGTATATCTTGTGTCCCATGGCTCCTTTCGCTCACAGCTAAAGCAGGAAGGAGTTCCATCATGCTTATGAGAAGGACAGTACTTCCGGACCCAGAAAGGATGTTCCCTATCTTCCATAAGACAAGCAGGGTTTGCCCAAAAGAAATGCCCACAAACATCGCATTTTTGGCGACACTTTTCCTTGTAGCAAGATTTATGATAAGGTGACTCTCCAGAGAGATAGAATTCATAGTCAGAGATTGGTTGCTTACAAGCATGGCATCTAAAACATTCTGGATGCCAAACTTTGCCTATGCACTTCAGATATCGCCTCAGAATAATCTCGGTACCGCAACCAGCACAGATCTTGAACCCGGTCAAAACAGGGAATAGAATGGCTTGATAGATACTTTCATTTCCAAAAGGAGGTGGATAAGTATAAATAAGGTCTTCCTGTATGGATCTGGAAAGTTGTTCATTTTCCTCTGACTGAGACTCATTATCCATTAATTCACTTCTCCATTTAAGTTTGCTCTTCCTAGATAGCAAAGAACCGACATCGTCTTTACAAGATAGCTGGAAGCCATTAATATAATCTATAACATGGCTGGAGAGCTTCATGAAAACTTCTTTGTGATGATGTTGTTGAAAGATTCCTGTAGTGAGAACATCTTCCCCATTTATGGCCAGCTTGGTGTCCTTTGAGGATCTGCAAATCTTTCTATTTGAAATAAGTCCAACGATTTCCTTGATAAGTATGGGCTCAGGCCTGCCACATTTGAAGTGCATGCAAACACGTGGTAATTAATTAATTAGGACTAGCCATAAAGGAACAACTAATAAAAATAGTACTTAGTATAACAATATATAGATGTTTTCATTGCACCTATATGTATAAATACATTAAGAGCCGGTTTGGGAGTGAAGCTAGCACTTTTTGATGCTTAAAAGTGATTCTAGTAAATGCAAATTTTACATTTAGGAAGATTAAGGAAGGTAATAGAAACACTAATCCCCCAATAGTTTTAAAAGTCGATAATCATATGGAAAATGCTTGTTCCATTCAAAGGTAATTACACAAGATTATGACTTCTACTTGCAAATAATCCTCTTGAACCCTTTTGAAAAGGTAATTAGAAAATTTCCCTCTCATAAAATGGGGAAAAAAAGAGAGGAAACCTTTAGATCAAATGTACACAAGTATCTTAAAAATGAAAGCCACATGACTTTGTATGTCAATTAACCAAATATTTATTGCAAAGCAAATCATGAATCTGTTTCATAGTAATTTTAAGAAGCACTTCTAATATTTTAACACTTCAAAGTTTTATTCGAAAAGTTGTTTTTAACTAGTACAAAGATTATAAACGCTTTTTAAAATTATCATCAAACAAGCTTGATATATGCTTGTTTTTAGCCTTATGAAGGATTCTATTATAAGAGAAACAATTTTATTTATAACTAATATGAGATAAATAGGAATGTAAAAAAGCTTTTTAAGAATTTATTTATAGAAACAATAGTTAATAAAAATTATTATCTTTGTTCATATTGCCATTGATATTAATAAATCAAAGAGCACAGTAATATCAAATAGAAATTCAAATATATATGATAAAAGTGAGAAATTTTGTAGAACTTTGACTGACTTAATGGTTCAAAAAGTAAAATCCAAAAGAGAATATTGAAAAGGAATTCAGACCCACCTTTGTTTCTCTAGCTATAATTATAAATAAATGTTTGAATTCCCCCATTTTAGGAAGTAAAGTTGCCCAATAGCTTCTCAACAAATTCAGAAAAATTCAGTACCCCCACCAAAATATTTCACAGATTACATTAGTTCTTCTTACCTTTAATTCCTCCATGAATTAATTATCAAAAGTAATCTCCCAACAAACAAAATTTCAAAAGAAAAAAACCCTAAGGTTGAGAAGATTTAGCTTTAGCATTACTGAGTATAGAAAGGTTACCTATGCCTGGAATCCCAGCCGGACAAACTGGCAACTTCAGTGAGAGCCTCCTTCCAAATCTGCATTCTCACCATCTCCTTCAACTTCTGTTCATGTTTAGCAAAGGCTTTTGCGAAACTCCCTTTCTGTCGTCGTACATCAGAAGGATCCACCTGGTAGAAGATGGGTAAAACTGTTTGTCCCATGGTGTTTTTGCAGTCGAGGATCTTCACAAGCTCCTCCAAGCACCATGTGGAAGAAGCATAGTTTTTAGAGAGAACAACAATGGAAAACATGGACTTTTCAATTGCTGTAACAAGTGCTGGCGATATTTTCTCGCCTTTGGCAACTCCGTCGGCGTCCATGAAAGTCTTGATTCCATAATTGTGCAGTGCTTCATAGAGGTGGGCAGTGAAGCCATTGCGGGTGTCTTTTCCCCTAAAATTCAAGAAAACATCGTAGCTCCGCTGACAAGAAGAAGATGCAGCAACGATTGCCGGATCGTGTACAGAGAGTAGAGACATGTCGTAGCTCTTTGCAAATCAGCCAGCTTTGAAGGGTGCAATTGATTTTAATAATTCCAAGGAGGCAATTATAAGGAACAACCATGAGAGAGGTTGAAAGAGTCGTCTTGGAGTTGCAGAAGGAGTCATTTTTAGAAGCTTTAGCCAATGTTTTGGTCCAAAAAGAAAAGTAGACCGATGGCTACATAAGGGAAAGTCCTGGCCCTGGGATCCATTTCAAAGGAAATCCTGTAGAAGCATAGACCCGACCGGAGTGTAGGCCCCAGCTAATAGCAAATAATAAGCGTGTTGAGAAGGGATGAATATGAGAATTTTCTATACCTACTCGTTTAATTTAATATTTATTTTTAGACAAAGATGAAAATAGATATAAATAAAAAGAATAAAGTTGAAATGGGTGATTCATCCCAAACTCGTTTCATTATCAACCTCAATGAGGGGAGAAAATTACTTTTTAACAATTAAAAATTAAATAAAATAAAAGTGGGTTATTGACGTGAGGTGTGATATAATAGAATGCTCTATTTATTACACCAAATAGTACATTTTTCGATTAATACCAAAAGTGGATATCATAATTTATACTTTAATCTCATTTATTTTTACTTTATTTATTTGTACCCATTTTCAGTATTTTAAATCTCATCATATATATATTTAATGATTCAGATTTGAATTTCAATAGACTCCTGTACCTTAACAGTAATAAAATAAAATATTATAACTGATGAAGTTATTAATTAATTTAAAATTTTAAATTTTGATGGGTGTTTATGTATTTAAAAGTCGTATATATAAAATAGGAAGTGAGTTAGAATCTATTTGAAAATTTGATAGGTTAAGAGTTTCTTAACTTATTTTTATAAAAGTTACAAGAATATAAATTTTCTCATCGTATATGCCTTTTTAAATAAATTTTGTATGTTAAAAACATTTTTTAAAATATCTATCTAGCATATTTTTAATAACATATAACCTTGATTACTATTAAAGTAATTATGCCCAAATCAATTATGCCACTTTTTGACAATTATTTCAAGAATTATTTTCTATTTTTTGGAATTAAAAAAAAAAAAAAGAAAACACATTTGATAATCAAAAAACTTTTTTCTATTTTATATTCTTTAAAATAGAAAATAAAGTATCTTTAAATAATATCTTTTAATTATTTTTTGTAGTTTTTACTTATTTTCTTAAAAGTGTTTTAAAAAATAATTATACAAACATATAAAATAATTAAAATAAAAAATTAGATATAAAGATTATTTTTAAAATATTAAAAATATGTTGAAAACATTTTGAATTTTTAAACAGATTTTTGTTATATAAAACATCAAAAAGCAATTTTACAAAAACTATTCTAAAAAAATGTTATTTAAAACTGCTTTTGAAAATAGTTAGAAAAGGGACTTATAGCTTTTCTATTGTTCAAGAGTTTCATAGATTATTAATGGGAGTTTAAGAAAGAGGAAAAGCATAAGAAAATCTTTTATATAAATAAAGTCTCATTTATTTGTAATAAGGAAAAATAAATAAGTTAAAAAAGGCTTTTAAAGATTTTAATTATTGGGTAGTAAAGAAATAATGAACGAAAAAAGAGAGTATATTATAGTTTATTTGATTATTATAGTTTTTAAAATTAGGTCATTTGATAATTGTTTTAAAAAACAGTTATAAAAAATAATTTTTGAGAATAATTTTTTAGAATAATTTTTTAAAATTAATTTATGGTATTTTGTAGAACAAAAGTCTATTCGAATACTCCAAATACTTTTAACTTGTTTTTAATGTTCTTAAATATGTTTTTAAAATAATTTTTATATCTAGTATTTTATTTTTAATTATATATATATATTCTTTTTTTGAAACACTGGTTGAAAAACAAGTGAAAATAACTATAAAAAAAAATTAAAAATGGTCCTTGAAAACATTATATTTTCTATTTTTAAGAATAAAAAACATAAAATAATTTTTTTTATTATCAAATTTATTTTTTATTTTTTATTTCTAGAGAACAAAAATTTATTTCAAAAATAATTGTCAAATAATGCCTAGGTTTTTTTTCATGTTTCCTTTTGTTTTAAAAAATACGTTGAACAACTTCTAGTTATTTTTTAAAAACTTCACTATTGCACTTTGAAAAGAAGAAGAATTGGCTGAATTAATACTATTGATGTTGAAGTGTGTATTTATACAAGGAGGTTTGAGATCTTTTTCTACAAGTCAGGAATCAGGTTACCATATTCTAGACTATCCAGCTATAAGTCAGGAATTACAATAGGAAAACTAACATATACAGATCATCTATTCTTAATATGAAAGATTTAGGAAGATTGACTTTCCAACACTCCCCCTCAAGTTGGAGAGTGGATATCCTGCACTCCCAACTTGCGAATCATAGGAGCAAAAATCTCCTTTCCCAATGGTTTAGTCAGAATGTCTGCAAGTTGGTGCGCTGAGCTCACATGTCTTGTAATAATGGAACCATCTTGGATCTTGTCCCTAATATAGTGACAATCCATCTCAATGTGTCTAGTACGCTCATGGAAAACAGGGTTGGCTGCAATGTGCAACGCTGCCTTGTTGTCACAATACAGCAAGGCAGGTTCCTGATGTAAAACACCTAAATCTTTCAAAAGGTACCGAAGCCATGTCAACTCACAACAAGCTCCTGTCATTGCACGATACTCTGCTTCGGTTGAAGAGAGTGACACTGTTTTCTATCGCTTTGATCTCCAAGAAATCAGTGAAGGTCCAAGGAATACATAATAGCATGTAGTTGACCTTCTAGTAAGTGGACAACCTGCCCAATCAGAATCACAGTAGGCTCTCAATCTGAAATCATTATTCAAAGAGAAGAACAGACCCTGACCAGGTGCATTCTTGAGATAACGTACAACTCTGAATGCTGCTTCCATATGAGCCTTTCTCAGTTGATGCATAAACCGGCTTAACACATGAACTGCATAAGTGATATCTGGCCTCGACACAGTTAGATATATTAACCTTCCAACCAATCTCCTATAACGACCTTGATCCTTGAGCAAATCGCTTTTATCAGACAATTTCAATCCTCGTTCCATAGGTGTATCAATAAGGGCAGCGCCCAACAATCCTGCATCCTCAATAATCTCTAATGCATACTTACGTTGGGAAACAAAAATCCCATTTTTAGAAGCAGAAACCTCAATGCCAAGAAAGTATTTTAAATCACCCAGATCTTTGTGATGAAAATGACTATGCAGAAATTTTTTTGTTGTAGCAATGCTCACAGGATCATTTCCAGTAATCAGAATATCATCAACATATATCAAGAGGGCAGTAAAGGACTTGCCTTGTTTTCTGGTGAACAAAGAATAATCGGCTCGAGATTGTGCATAACCGGTGGATTGAATAGCTTCTGAGAACTTGGCGAACCACTTGCGAGAAGCTTGTTTCAGACCGTAGAGTGATTTATGAAGGCGACATACCAAGTTTTCCTCCCCCTGTCGCCGAAGCCCTAGCGGCGGAGACATATATATTTCCTCATGTAAGTCGCCATGAAGAAAAGCGTTGTTAACATCCATTTGATAAAGAGACCAGCCACGAGCTGCGACCAATGCAAGCAAGCAGCGGACAGATATGATCTTGGCGGTGGGGGAAAAGGTATCTTGATAATCGACACCTTCTAATTGAGTAAAGCCTTTCGCTACCAATCGTGCTTTGTAACGCTCAATAGACCCATCTGAACGGTGTTTAATTTTATACACCCATCGACAGCCAATCGATGTCTTGCCGGCCGGAAGTGGAGTGAGAGACCAAGTGTCATTAGCTTGGAGAGCCTGCAATTCAGAACGCATTGCCTCCTACCACTCAGGATGAGCGGCTGCTTCCGAATAAGACCTGGGTTCTGTGACAGCACTATGTTGAGCAACAAAAGATCTATATGCAGGCTTATATCTGTGATAAGAAACATAATTGGCCAGTGGATATCGTGTACCTTTAGTTGGACCTGGAATCAAGGAAGACGATTGATTGGAGGAAACGTGGGAGCAAACATAATCGTGGAGCTTGATTGGCAGGGCGACATGGCGGCTAGAGCGATGAAGCGGAGTGGCTGGTTTGGGTGAGTGTGTTTCTGGTGAAAAGATGGGTGTCTCAGCTGGAGGAGCGGAAGGGATGGATGCAAACGGTGGCCCCGAAGAAGGCGATACTAGAGTTGTAGAAGGCGGTGGTGAAAGGTTTGGATCAATCTGAGAAGAAGGTTCAATAACGAGTTCGGAAGCTCGAGAAGGAGAGGAAAAGTTGTCATTTTCTGTGGTGGGAGACGGTGTGCTTGTGTGGTTGGAAAGAAGAGGGGAAAGTGCGTGAGAAGTAGAGTCAAGGGAGAAAGAGATGTCGTGGGCCACCAAGGGGATTGGACCAGAATTATAGGTCAACGAAGGGAGAGTAGAGTTGGGCTTGAGAGAGACATAAGGAAAAATATCTTCATGAAATTTGACATCTCGGCTAGTAAAGACCTTTTTGGTTGATAAATCAAATAATTTGTATGCTTTCTGACCAACAGGATAACCGATGAAGATGGATGGCATGGCACGGTAATCAAATTTGTGAGAGGTGTGAACATTGGTGGCATAGGCTAAACTATGTAAAACCAGAGAATGGGAGTAAGAAGGTGGTTTTGAAGTAAAGCTTCAAAAAGGAGTGCTTTGAAAGACAATACTTGGTGAAGGTAACCGATTGAGATGTGTACGGCAGTGAGAGCACATCCCCCAAAATTGCAGTGGTGAAACTTTGAGCAGGAATTTCATAAAGCTCGGGCTACTTGTAAAATATGACGATGTTTGCGTTCCACAACCCCATTTTGTTGAGGTCGTGTAACACAAGAATGCTGAAAGATGACACCGATTATCTTGAAAAAAGGAACGAAGTGAGGTAAATTCTCTACCATTGGTCACTTCGAAAAGTTTTAATGCGAAATTCAAATTGTGTGAACACATAGCTTAAGAACGTTTTAAAAAGTGATTGTGCTTCATCTTTATGTCGCATTAAAAATATCCAAGTGAAACATTATTAATCATCGACAATAGTGAGAAAGTAATGGGCACCAAACAGAGAAGGGTGTCGATAACCGAACCCCAAATGTCACAATGAATAATCTCAAAAGGTTTTGTAGAAGAAAAGCACTAGTACCCAAAAGGTAAACGACTTTGCTTAGCCAAAGGACATATAGAGCAAGCATTATTGGACTGAACAGAAAATTCAAAAAATTCTTGGCAATGAAACTCAAACGAGAAGGAGTGATACATGGCCTAAGAGACTGTGCCAGAGATCGGTGGACAGAGATGGTGAGATTGGCAGGCTGGTTGGTTTGTGGATGAGGAATGGTTGGTTAAGATTTCTATGTCGCTAGTGCCACCAAATAGTATAGTCCGTCACGTTGTTTACGCCAAACCAATCGTCTCCTCGTAGCCAAATCCTGGCAAAATACACCAATAAGAGGAAAACGTCATTGGAACAATTTAGACTCTTGTCAAACGACTAACTGATATTAAATCAACTTTGAATGTAGGCACAGATAAAGACATCATAGCAGATAATAGACAGAATTCAGAGGCAAAGTCCCTTTCGTAACAATATTCGCTTTTTCTCCACTAGGCAACAATACGGGCGGTAACGAGCAATTTTTATCTTTATGCAATAGCTTAGAGGATGAAGTAAATATGATCCGTCGCCCACTATCAATAATCCAATTGCGGGAAGCGACTTTGGACAAACCTGGCTTTGTTACCGCATTCACTTTGGAACTAGAGTTTTCAATCTTAGTTATTAGAAGTGAACAAAAGTTGCTGTGAGTTGGGCTTCTGACAATGCAACTGCAGGGTTTCCCTTCATCTGCCTCAGAAACTTTGGTTAGCCGTAGAAAAACTTTTATTCCAATTTGAGTTTTGAGCCTAAGTTCATTTTTGCTTAGGATGGTCTGGTGGGTATCCATGTAGTTGAAAACACTTTTGGAACCCAATGACCCATATCTCCACAATACAGCACTGGGGGCGTCCTCTTCCAGAACCCATGCGGCGCCGATCTTGATCAAAAAAATGGTCTGCCATCTTGTTCTTGAGAAGACCGATTCACCCAGAAATTTTGAGAACCAGAGAGGCAATCAGTCGGTTCCATCCTTCCTGTGTTCGATCGATCTATTCCGTCCTTCCAAGTTGCCGAAGACTTGCCGTTGATGTGCACGGCCATAGCAGCACTTGCGGCAGATTCCGCTGCTGCGTTCGTCGAAGTGAGGAGGCGTTGCTTTTCTTCTTGAGAGACAGAGGAGTATGCTTGGCGAACAGAAGGGAGAGGATTCATCAGGAGGATTTGCCCCGCGAATAGCACTGTAAGATTCATTCAAACCCATCAGAAATTGCATCAATTTTTGTTGATCTTGTTGTGCCCCATGTGATGTAGCGTTGTAGGAAGCCAGTTCATCCCACAAGCCTTTCAATTTTGTGTAATAGGCAGAGACAAAGAGTTGCTCTTGTCGAAGACAAGCAATATCTCGCTGAATTTCAAAGATGCGAGGCGCATTGCTTTGAGAGAATCGCTCACAGAGATCTTCCCAAACTTCATGAGCAGTAGAATAATAGATTACACTGTCCGCAATTTCTGGATTGAGAGTATTGACGATCCAGGAGTGAACCATGTCGTTACACCGTGGCCAAGTCGCATAACCTTCAGGATCAATTTCTTCTGAAGGAGCCTTGATCGAGCCATTAACAAAACTCAATTTGTTCTTGGAATTTAAAGCTAGAATCATAGCCCTTTTCCAAGCCGAATAATTGTCTCCATTCAAAGATTTGGAAATCAAAACCAAACCTGGGTGATCTGAATGGTGAGTGAAATAGGGATTGGAGAGATCTGCCTTTGAGAAATCCGTAGGAATCTCTGATTTTGCCATGATGATTGAATAAAAGAGATGCTACACGAGAGATTAGAGTGCAGCAATGAATCAGGATTTTAGTCCTGCTCTGATACCATGAAAGAAAAGAATTGGCTGAATTAATATTATTGATGTTGAAGTGTGTATTTATACAAGGAGGTTTGAGATCTTTTTCTACAAGTCAGGAATCAACTTACCATATTCTAGACTATCAAGCTATAAGTCAGGAATTACAATAGGAAAACTAACATATACAAATTATCTATTCATAATATGGAAGATTTAGGAAGATTGACTTTCCAACACACTTTGTTTCTAAACATTGTTTTTAGAGAACAATAGTCAAATAATACTATAATTTTTAAAAAAAAAAAAAATCACATGCCTAAATGTACTAAAGAATCCAAACATCCAATTGAGATATCTACAAAATTTTAGCATTAACAGTATTTATCTTTATTTGATTTAAAATCCATTTTCATAGTAAAAGAGTTTGTAAGCATTGTTACATACATTGGAGAAACCACCTGATTATAAATAGGATGACTTTTTAAATTTCAAACCTATTGTTAAACTCATTACTAAATATAACATATTAAATCTTTGATTTGAAATATATTTTTTTAATGCGAAAATTTTAAAAAGTTAAAAGAAAATTATAACTTATTTTATACTAAGGTATTAATTATAAGAAATTTGAGAAGGCTTTAAAATTAATTTTTTAAGAATAATTTTTTAATTTTTTTGGGCCCTATTTGGAAATTGTTTTCAAAAATAGTTTTAAAAAACAATTTTTGATAATAGTTTTTGAAAATTATTTTCTTATGTTTTGTAAAACAAAAGTTTATTTTGGAAATTTGAAAAGTTTTTAACTTGTTTTTAACTTGTTTTTAATATTTTTAAATATATTTTAAAAATTGTTTTTATATTTAATACTTTATTTTTTATCATTCTATATATTTGCATAATTATTTTTTAAAATAGTCCTTAGAAAACAACTAAAAACATCTAAAAGATGTTTTCCTGAAAATACCTTACTTTTTGTTTTTAAAAATAAATAATAGAAAACAATTTTCTAATTATCAAGCATATGGTTTCATGTTTTGTTTTTTCTTAGAAAACAAAAAACTGTTCTAGTAAATAAATACCAAATACTCTTATCAACTATTTTTGAAACAAAGTCATGTTTAGAAAACAATTTTCTCCATTTATTGCTATTGGCTTATCTATAATGTATTTTTTTTTTCAAATATTCTCGATATTTTCAATTATTATTCAAAAATACCCTACAAATAAAAAAATGATATCAAAATTTTATTTCTTGAAAAACGAAATAGAAAATAGGGAAGCATGTCCATGCATGATAAAACAAGACATATTTGACGATTCTTTTTTTACTATTTAATTTTTTTCTAGTTATTAAAGAAAAAAATATTCACATTTTTTTGAAAAAGTCATTGGAGACGAGTTGAAAAATGTTTGAAAATTAAAATTTTAAATTATTCTCTATTATGAAATAAAAAGTTTTTTTTATAGATGTATTTTTTTAATGAGAGTATTTGATTAAAAGCTACTATTTCCAATATATATATATATATATATATATATATATATATATATATATATATATGTATGTATTGTTAATTATTATTATTATTATTATTATTATTATTATTATAATAATAGTAAATCAAACTTTTTTGGGGTTGGCGTTGGCCCACTTTTATTCTCTTTCCCAATTTTCTTTCCGCATTTCCGATAGACGCGGTTTCCTTTCCCCTATCGGTGTGGGCTTCGGGTTGGCGTTGGCCCACTTTTATTCTCTTTCCCAATAGACGCGGTTTCCTTTCCCCTATCGGTGTGGGCTTCCTATTGTTTCCACTGCCAGGGTCTCAGCTTCTTGAATGGATCCCAGCCCTTTCCCTGAAGCTTCCATAAAGATAATCTAGAAGTTGAATTCTTCTCTTTCCCTGTTGATCACTGACTTGGAGACAACTTCTTCATGGTTTTTCTTATAATTCCGTGATTCCGTCGTTGGAATTATCACTGATCAACTGAACCCCATTTTCTTCACAGCTTAACCTGCCAAGATTCGTCTCTAATCGGGAGATCGATGGCTGCAGCATCTTCTTCTTGTCAAGGGAGTTACGATGTTTTCTTGAATTTTAGGGGAAAAGACACCCGCAACAGCTTCACCGCTCACCTTTATGAAGCCCTGTGCAATAAAGAAATCCGGACTTTCATGGATGCCGACGAGATTGTCAAAGGCGAGGAAATATCGGCATCACTTGTTACAGCAATGGACAAGTCCATGTTTTGCATTGTTGTTTTGTCCAAAAACTATGCTTCTTCCACATGGTGTTTGGACGAGCTTGTTCAGATCCTCAAGTGCAAAAATGCCAAGAAACAAACAGTTTTGCCCATCTTCTACAATGTGAATCCTTCTGATGTACGAGAACAGAAAGGGAGTTTTGCAAAAGCCTTCGCTAAACTTGAAGAGAAGTACAAGGAGAAGATGGAGAGGGTGCACATATGGAAGCAGGCTCTCACTGAAGTCGCTAATATATCTGGCTGGGATGCCAGAAACAGGTAATCTCTCGATGTTGATGACCAATGCTTCTTACTTTACAGTGTCTTTCATCGTGAGTTCAGGGAATGTTTTCTCTCTCTGAAAAAAAAAATCCAAATATTAAAAAGATTAATAATACTTATCAAAATTATTATCAAATACATTCTAAATACTTTAGTTTTAATTAATGATTAATTTTTCCAAAAAATAATTTATGAAAATAAATATTTGGGCAAAATGTCAAAATAATTTTTACTTTGAAAAATGTAAGCTCTAATGTATAAGGATATTTCCTCCTTTTCTTTTCTTCTACATATATTGGTGTCTTCGAAAAATATATTTTTTTCTGTCAAAGTTAAAAATAAATAAATAAATAAATAAAATTGATGGAGGGTTTTTTATCAACAAGTATCATTTTAATATATATATATATATATATATATATATATTGATATATATATATATTGATGTAGGAATTAGTTTTTGGGACAATTATGCTTATCAGCCTTCAATTCTATGAAATTGAGGTAAAGTTTACTTAATGTTGCATATTTCATTCCACATCTTTAAATAATTATTTTGAAGGATTTTTGATTTATTAACCATATAAAAATATTAATTTTTAATAATTATTATAACTATTATTATTGTTGTTGTTCTTGTTGTTATTTTGGATGGAACATCCTATCTTAATCCCTAATTACTCAAACCTATTTCCATCTCATTGTGAAAAATTAGTAGATAAATGAGGCTAGTTTGAAGGGCCCTTACCTAACCCTATTTAATTTTTTATTATTTTTTAAAATATTTTTTATTTAAATTTATTAACTATTTTAAAAATAAATGTAATTTATAAATAAATAAATAAATGTTATAAATCTTTTATAATTTATTTATATGAAAAGTAATATTTCTAATTTTACATGTATTAAAAAGGATAAAAATTAAAAATTTTAAAAATAGTAATCTTATAATTTAAATATTCACAATAATAAAAGAGAAGTAGAAAAAAAGACCAAAAGGGTATTTTTGTCTTTTTACTAATCTAAGATTCTCCACAAATTTATAAAGTTTTGTATGATCTAACCTATACCATTTTCCTCGTCCTTAATTACAATTCTTCCTTATTTTAACCCCCTTTTAATATCATTTTCAATGATGGTCAAGTCAATATTTTTTTTAAAGTATTTTTAATAAAATCTATTCTCATAAATATTACAAATGATTTTTTAATACTATAAATAATTTTTCAAAATTTTAAAAATATCTTCGAAATTATATCAAGTAATTATTTTTCTTTCAAAAATACAAGTTTGATTAAAAATATTTAAAAAAAAAAACATTAACAAACGAACTCATAGTTATCATTTTTGTGATTGGATTTATTTGTCGGTCTTTGCCTTAGAATGTGTTTCTTCTTCAAATGTGGCAGACACGAGCCCATGCTTATCAAGGAAATTATTCAATACATTTCAGATGCATTGATTTATAGATCTTCAAAAGATGTCGAGGCCATAGTAAGAGTAGATTCTCATTTACAGGTAAAGGAGCGAATTCCGGTGCCCAATATTCCTACTGTACCAAGTATTGGGGAAAGGAGCGAAATCCCAGTTACGAGCAAAAGGAAAATCAATCAAGTGAAAGAAACAGACAACGGAGGGTCCAGAGATGCCATGGAAGAATACTCCTTAGAGATAATGGATTCCGATATTTCTACTTCGTTGACTATTGGGCAAAGGAGTGAAGTCCCGCTTACAAGCAAAAGGAAAATTGAGAAAATGAAAGAAACAAAAATCACTCACACTTCCCACTTAAGTTTCGTAAATCTTCTTTCCTCTCCCGTTGGCCTAGATCATTCCAGGCTTCCCTCTTCGTCCCCACCATTTATTTCGCCTCCCACTTCGCCTACAACTGCCCTCCTCCGAGAATATGCCATGCTTGCCTGTACGCCTCCCTCTTCACCTCCCCCTTCGCCGGTTAATCCTGGGATACATTGGCCTTGAACACAAGCCCTTCAGCATGGAAAGATGACCATTTGCCCAAAGCAATTATGTTTCATTAATCTAGGCGCATACATCGTGTATATGGTGAGTTTGTCTCCTTAAAAATGAAATATTGAATTATTCATGCATATGTATATATAAAATAAATATTAAAATAAATTTTTAACAAATTAATTATCTTATTTTTTTAATATCTTTTATATAATAATTAAATACAAGAGAAATATAAACTTGTAAATAAATTTATGGACATTTTTTACCAATAAAAAAAAATAATACCAACACATATACCATCATTTCTTTTATATCTTTAAATATATATATAATTTTTTCAATAAAATAATTTTAATATGTGTATTATTACTTATTTTATTTTATTTTTTTAGTTTTATTATGTTTGTATGAGTTTTAAGCAATTTCTACCCTATCCATATTTTTCAGAATTTTTGTTTGATATTTTTTATTCGATATTTACTAATATTTATGCAAAATCCAACCCCAGTTTTTATATATATATTTTGAATCTTGGCCCTATGTGATGTTCTCACTGTAAGATTTCAAGCATGATCAAGAAAGACAATCCTTATAAGAATTATTTATAATCACATCTCTAATCAATTTATAGGTTGCTATTTTTTAAAAATCCGGTAGAGAAGATTTAGAAAAGTGTCTTCGATAATTCTTATTTTTATTTTATTTTTATTTAGTTAAAAATAACTTATTAATGTCAACTAACAAAACTAAATCGATTGATAATAAATTTATTTTAGTTATTTAACTTTTTTTTATTCAATCAAAAAACCAAACACTGTTACAAATGACTTCTTTTTTAGTTATTGCTCATAATGCAAAACTCTCTTTTGTGACAGAAAAAAAAAAAAAAAAAAAAAAAAAAACTACTAAAAATTGTCTTAAAAAGGTGATAAATTAAAATAATAGCAATTAAAAAAAATTACATGAGCCTTAAAGTAACCTGTGTTAAGACTTATATAAAATAATATAAAAACAAAAAAAAAATACAAAACAAAATCATTACTAAATCCCTTGAACCATGTTAGGGATTGTACTAAATCAGATGAACATAAGCAAATTTTCAAATCCATGGAAGAAAGCTTTAGTTCTATGGCTTTTGTTTGTTTTAACATCGAGGATGTTTTAAATGTCATGCTTGTGAGCAACCAATTTTTAAAATTTTGTTCGCTATGCAAGACAATTTTCCTCATCACAAATCTTGCCACTTAATTCCCACAAACCCACCTGGGGCACATCATTTTTTGGTATAGAAGTATTGTCCTTCTAATGAGAATGTTGGAAGTTAATGGGATAACGTGAATAACGAACACGTATGAGAATACTGAATATTTCTCTTACACTGGTAGAAATTCTTCCACCGTACTAACAAATAAATAAGAAAGAATAACAATAATCCAAGAACATCTAGTAAAATAATATCAAATAAAACATAAATAAAAAATTTATTTCAATAAAATTGACAAAACTTACGTCAATGGTAAGGTGGATGCTTAACCAACCTTTTGATCGAGGGTTCAACTCCCTTGGCACTTTGACTTGGTCAACACGGAGCTTTACTTTGATTGCCTGCCTACATACATACACCGACACACAGATATTTTGGCATATTAATAGGCAATCATTAACTTAACATTTTCTTTTCATATAACATATAAACATAATTACAAGTTATAATTAGTGTTAGAGTAATTATAACTTTTCTATCATTCAAAAGCTTCAAAGATGATTATCAAGGGTTTAAGAAAGAGCAAAAGTTTATTGGCTACTATTGTTTTTAAAAATTAGAAAATTTTCAAATACATATAAGGAAATTTTTAAAAGTTAAAAAAAGCTAAGAAAATACTTGCAATTAAAAAAATAATTATATTTAATAATTTTAATTTTGGGTGGTTGAGAGATAATGAAAGAAGACCGAAAACATGCTATACTTAATTTTTTTTTTTATATAGTTTTTAAATTTATTTTTTTCATATTTTAGTTTATTTTTTATAAATAGGTGAAACAACTTCTACTTCCTATTTAAAAACTTCTCTACTACACGTAGTTTTTAAAAATTATTTTAAGAGGAGTTGAAAAATATTTGAAATTTGAAATTTTAAAATTATTCTCTACCGCGAAATAAAAGCAATTTTTTATAGAGATATCTTTTCATGGCGTTGGCCCACTTTTATTCTCTCAATTTCCTTTCCGCATTCCCAATAGACGCGGTTTCCTTACCCTTTTCGGCGTGGGTTTCCTACTGTTTCCACTGCCAGGGTCTCAGCGTCTTGAATGGATCCCAACTCTTTCCCTGATGCTTCCATAAAGATGATATAGAAGTTGAATTCTTCTCTTTCCCTGTTCGCTAACTCGGAGACGCCGACTTCTTCACGGTTTTTTTTTTTTTTATAATTCCGTCGTTGGAATTATCAAATGATCAACTGAACCCCATTTTCTTCGCAGCTTGAGCTGCCAAGATTCGTCTCTAATCGGGAGATCTATGTCTGCAGCATCTTTTTCTTGTCAAGGGAGTTACGATGTTTTCTTGAATTTTAGGGGAAAAGACACCCGCAACGGCTTCACTGCTCACCTCTACGAAGCCCTTTGCAATAAAGAAATCCAGACTTTCATGGATGCCGACAAGATTGTCAAAGGCGAGGAAATATCGGCATCACCTGTTACAGCAATCGACAAGTCCATGTTTTGCATTGTTGTTTTGTCCAAAAACTATGCTTCTTCCACTTGGTGTTTGGATGAGCTTGTTCAGATCCTCAAGTGCAAAAACGCCAAGAAACAAACAGTTTTGCCCATCTTCTACAATGTGAATCCTTCTAATGTACGAGAACAGAAAGGGAGTTTTGCAAAAGCCTTCGCTAAACTTGAAGAGAAGTTCAAGGAGGAGATGGAGAGGGTGAAGATGTGGAAGCAGGCTCTCACTGAAGTAAGTAATATATCTGGTTGGGATGCCAGGGACAGGTAATCTTTCTATATTGATGAGCCAATTCTGCTTACCCTACCTGGTTAAATCTTTTAGTTTTAATTATTTTCTAGGCAATTGCTTAGAAAGAATTTATGAGAATGAATACTTGGGCAAAAGGTCAAAAGAATTTTTACTCTGAAAGATATAAGCTCAAATATATAGCCAAAAAAAAAATTTGATGGAGGGTAATCATTTTAATATTTTAATATATTTTTGGATATAGGAATTAGTTTTTAGGATAATTATGCTTATTAACCATATAAAAATATCAAATTTTTTGTCATTTTCATTTTAGTATTTATACTTTTTTCTAATTTTTATATTATTTTTATTTTTATTATTCTTGATGGATCACCCTATCTTAATCCCCAATTACTAAAGCCTATTTACATCCCATTTTAAAAAATAAATAAATAAATGGGGCTAGTTTGACGGCCCTACCTAGCCTTGTTTAAGTTTTTTCATTTTTTTCAAATGCTTTTTATTTAAAATTTTTAATTATTTTAAAAATAAATATTATAAATTTTTATAATTTATTTATATGAGAAGTAATTTTTCTAATTTTATGTGTTAAGAAGGAGAAAAATTAAAAATTAAAATAATAATAATATCATTAAAAATAATAATCTTAATAAATATTCATAATAATAAAAGAAAAGTAGAAAAAAAAAAGAGTATTTTTGTCCTTAATTTTAGGAACCTTAGATTCTCTACAAATTTACGAAGTTTTATATCATCCACATTACTCATACCCTTTTCCACCTTCTAAAGTACAATTTTCCCTTATTTTTCCCCCTTTTTAATATCATTTTAAATGATAAATGATCAATTAAAGTAGACATGTTTTAATTAACTTTTTAACAGTACTAGCGTGAAACCAATTTGATCCATTTTGATTAACTTAAAAGTCATTAGCACCGACTTAAGGTACATTCGAGAGTATTTTTTTTACTTAAAACATTTTTAATAAATATATTTAAAAAAATAATTTATTAAGTATTTTTTTAATAAATATTATAAATAAATTTTTAATATTATAAATTATTTTTAAAATTTTAAAAAGTGTTTTCTAAATTTTATCAAATATATATATTTTTAGAAAAAATACCTTTTAGATTAAAAATATTTTTAAAAAATATTATCAAACATACTTTTAATTATCACTTTTGTGATTGGAATGTGGGAGACATGAGCCCACGCTTAGGGATGGCAACGGGACGGGTTTTTTCGGGTACCCGCCCCGCCCCGCCCCGCCCCTAATGGGACGGGGTTGAAATTTAATAAACGAGTTTTTAACGGGTATGAGATTTTTTTTTTTAAACCCGGGGCGGGTTCGGGGCGGGTTCGGGTATTGCCCCATCCCGCCCCGCCCAGCCCCGTTTACATATAAAATCAATTTTAAAATTTAATTTAATTTAAAATTTAAAATTAATTTTATTTTACTATTTTTAATATATAGATAATAATAAAAAAATTAATAAAATAAGTTATAAAAAATATAATAATTTTATTATTTATAAATATATTTATTTTAATGTAATTAAAAATTTTAAAAGAAAATTTTTTTTTTTTAAAAAAAAAAAAAAGGCTAAACGGGGCGGGGCGGGGCGGGTTTGGGAATTTCCCATACCCGCCCCGCCCCGTTTAATTTTTTAAACGGGACGGGGATGGGAATTATTTTTGATAAACGGGGCGGGGTTGGGATGGGGGCGACCCGTCCCGAACCCGTCCCGTTGCCATTCCTACCCACGCTTATCAAGGAAATTGTCCAATACATTTCTGATGGATTGATTAATAAATCTTCAAAAGACGTTGAGGCCATGCAAGGGCAGGCAAAGGAGCGAATTTCGGTGCTGAATATTCCTACTTCACCGAGTATTGTGGAAAGGGGTGAATTCCCACTTAGGAGCAAAATGAAAATCAATCCAGTAAAAGAAATAGAAATCGGACGGTCAAGAGATGTCAAGGCCATGGAAGTGTATTCCCACTTAGAGATAAGTGAACCTGATGTTACCATTTCGCCTACTATTTGGGGAAAGAAGAGAAAGAGGGAAATTAAGGAAATAAAAGAAACATAAATCAAGTATTCAAGATATGCGAAAGCGATAGTAGCAGATCACTCAAGGGCAAGTGAGCCTGATATTCCCACTTCAATAAAACAACTTTAATCTGTGCTAATACTTGTTCTATTATTATTATTTTAATTTTTTTCAATATTTTTATGATTTTTTTAAAAAAAAATTTCTATTATATTGATTTTTTAGAATTTTTATATTTTTTTATTCAATTCTTTTCAATATTTATGTAAATTCAACAACTTTTTTTATATTTTGATCCTTAACCAAGATATGTTTTCACTCTAAGAAGTTAGAGCATGAGATAGTAGGAAAGACATCCCTTGTTTTAAGTGGTGTTGAGTTTTTTTCACTTAAATTTAAATATAATTTAACTTAACTTAACTCTAAATGCAATTTAATAGTATTAAATATTAAATTATTTGTGTTATTATTTTATTTCTTTTGAGTACTAAATATTAATAATAGGGCGAATGTTATGTTAAAATTATATTTTAGTTGTTATATATGTGTTTTAAAGTTGTGAAGGTCTTTGGTCTAAAATACAATATTTATACGAGTGGGAGTGAGCCAGTATTCTTTAAACCATTGAATTAGTCAAAGTTTTACAAATTTTTTTAACTATTATCATTTCCATATGTGTCTATTATTATTCCATATCTTCCAAGTGGATCTATGGTGTATTCCTATGCTTTCAACGCGGGTTTTTTCTTCAAATACCCACCCACCTAATTCAGGTTTGAGATATTTTTTTCAACTCAAAAGCCAAAACAGATTTAAAACAAATTCAAATACTGTCTTATTCTCCTACTCTATATAATTATTAAAAAAAAAAATAGTTTAATTTTTTTGCCCATAGGATAATAAAAAAGAACTATTTTTCAAAAAAAATTATGAAAATTTATAATATATATATTTATTAATATAATATGTTTCTTTTTAATCTAATTAAAATTTTTAAAAATAAAAACATAAAAAAATTAAATCGGGCACAATAATACAAGCATTAGAAATTCTCATACTTGGCGGTGCCTCACATAAATTTTGTATTGGGACAAGAATAAGAATAGATTTAGGTAAATTGAGTTGTTGAAATATCAGATTGAATCAGACACTTGAGACCATGGAGATGGATTCAGAGTGGGTCACAAGGCAGTGCTTAGATATGAACTTATAAGACAGCCCTTGACCATATACTGATGACAGGAAGATTTCCATATAGCCCAAATCCCCTTATTTGGATGGTGTTTCCTTTTCTTCATCAAGCTCCAAGCAATGAAAGGAGAAACATCATCACCATTTTCTGGAAAAATAAGAATTCAAAATGCAAAAATCCACTGATACTTTAAACCCTCTTCCAATGGATTGACCCTGATCTTGTAAGTCGTTAGAATTCAACTGCCTAAGTGAGATATGATAGAGATAGAGTCTCAATTTCTTTTCTGAAGAAACTACAACATGTCAAATGTTATCCAGTGAAATCAAAAACAAAATACAGTCTGGAATAGAAAGGAGGCTATGCACTTTCACTACAGGATTTTCAACGCACTCGGCGAACTTTCTCTTCTTGTCCAAGTCCAAGTGATTTCTGGGCATTTGCAATACCTTCAGGATCTGCAGTAACACAGATCGTTTAACAACACTTAATAGCAGCAGCAGATTGAAAAGCAAAATAACGGACAGCTAATGCAATTATGTCTTGCTATTCAGAACATTGATGGGATAAAAGGTCAGACCCTGTGGCCCAGGGCTATATGGCATGAGGGGAATTCGAGAAATTCACAAACACATGTTTTATTTATGACTATATTAGCAAAGGAAGCAGAGAACTAAATAACCAGGACAATAGAATTTCAGAGAGTTCTTTATTCCAATTCCATAGTGGAATGGTGAAAATCTTGGTTATGGCACACCTTGTTTAGTTGCTGAGAAAATCAGGGAAATGTGAAGGACATTTGGACCCTAAAAGAGTGTTTTAAGATTGATATTTCTTTTCTTTTCTTTTCTAGCTTATCAGCAGTCAAACAAGTAATAAATCAAGTTAATTGAACTCACCAAAGAACTGAGTGAAAATTCGCGTGAAGAAGCTCAAGTTGCGAGAAACATTATATGCCATGGCAGGGGGAAGAGGTTTCACAATGGTGTCAATACTAAACACTCGTTGAAGAAACTGCAAGTACACAACAATACAAAATCTTAAAGTTGGATTAAAGAACGCATGCATTCAGATGCCAAATTATCCAAACCAAAAAGAAGGACAAGGTGTCCAGCAGAGAAAGGATAGCATGCCCAGCCCCTTTTTCACCATTCAGGTCCTTTTTTACCTATGAAAAGGAGGTGAGGATTAGGGGATGTGTGTTGCATGTGATTTGATCATACTTTGTAAATGCACTGACAATAAGTTAACCAATACCATTCATGCACCATCCCATAGGTTGCAAGGGCATCTATTATTTTTCTTTTATTAAATAATGAATAAACAGTTGTGTTCAAAGTTAGTTTTCCTCTATATTCATTGCAATTACAAGAGCAATTCTGTTTACCTATACCTGAGATACAAGAGTGGACAACCATAGCTCTAGTTAGTGGGCAGTTAAAATGTGTTATGAACCAAATTATTCTGTTGATTCTGCCCCTCACTACCATCCATAGACAACTTTCTAGCATGCACACAATATGTCAATAACATCAGGCCATGCTTCCCATATAATGGATCTTCATTTTGATTTTAGCTACCAGATAAGAAGCACAAATGCAATGAACTTTAAAAATGAGCTATTTTCTCTTTCTTGTCTCCTTGAACCAAGGAGAATTATATCACTAGAAACCTAAGGGCAAAACATGCTATCTCTCCCTCCCTACATGACAATTAGTAAAAACTCCATCAGCTCAGCATAAAATCCAATCCACTAAGCACATCAATCACTAACATGAATAAGATTAGGAAAGGGATTTTTTCATTTTACCATCTCTAGAGACCAGGAACCACTTTCTAGGCTTTCAATTCAGAATGGTAACAGCCAATTCCAACCCAACAACCTTGGAAACCCATCTTGGATTAAGTCTCATTAGAAAGCCCCAATCTTCCTTGCAAGATTTTGCTATGATCTTCCACTATCTTGTTGGCCACCAAGAATGCATCCAAAATCTGCTTCTCTTCGACAAATACTCCTCAGAGAAAGCAGATTCTACCATGGAGCCCATTCCTAAGACTTCTAGAGAGGACCTTAGAAATGATCTTATAGAGACTAGCTCAAAGTCTAATTGATATATAATCCCCAATATTAACGGACCATTTTTTCCATGGATCACTGCTTCAAGATGCTTTGGTAGTCAGTTTGATCTTCTATTGTTTGAATTGTCATTAATAATCCATTAAATGATATCATGCTTTCACACTCACGGGCAAATAAATTGGCAAGACACAAAAACTATTGTAATGAAGTCAAAAAAAAAAACATTTTGCATACAGGTCCTAGATCTGCTAGGTAAAAACTCCATTGTTCAACAACTAGTCAAATTAATTTAGTCTTGGCCTACTTCTGATATATCCAACTGAAACACCCTGTACTCCAGGATTAAGGATAGATATTGTGAAGTAGGTATTTGTGAAAGCATATATTTTGCTCATAACCTACTCGGAATTCAATGAAATATAAGAACAAGAATTCCCAAAACTCATAATATTTTGCACTCTCTTTTGAATGTCAAGCTGGGAAATGGGTAATCTACAATTACAAAATATGATTGCAAATTCAATACTAAAACAGAAAACACAGAATTCGAAACTCAAAGAGCGTAGATAACAGAAAGAAAACCCTGAACTGGGGATTCACAAAATTTCATGTCACTAGCTCATAATTCCATTCAAATTCAAACCACCCAAAGCACAGCTCTCACTACTCGATATTTTTAAACTTTGAAATGGGTAGCCTTGAATCAACACATCATTTTCTTGCAATTCAATTTTAAACTGAAAAAGGGTATCTAGAATCAAAGCCCAAAGAACCCAAAAAAAAACCCAAAGAATTACAATTGGGAATTTTGGGAAAAGAACATCATTTGCTCATAATATATTCCAAATCAACAAACCATAGAAACATCTCTCACCACTCATACACATTTTTATTGTTTGATTCCAATTTTAATAACTCAACACTGTAGACAACTGTTAAACTGGGAAATGGGTAGTCAAGGATAACAAAATCTAATCACAACTTCAATCCAAGAAAAGACCAAAAAGAAACAATCGGATAGAATCCAAAATTCAAAACCCCCCAAAAAACCCTAAAGAAACTACAAACTGGGTATCCACAAAACAATTATTTGCTCACAATTCGGCCCAAAATCAACAAAATTACCGGCAGAACAACTCATAGAGATTAAGAAACGATAGAGAGACCTGAAAATTTACGCTGGAAGCTGTTAGCGAAGTTCAGGATCAATCTCAGAGAGGGACTGGTCGTCGTCGTCGTCCTTGTCGTTTGGGCGCGTTTTAACACTCTTCTTGCGAGGAACGTACATGGTGGAGGCAGAACCTGGCTGCTTGGTGGCCCTGATCCTGGCGTCTTGGAACTTGTCCTCCTGTTGTTGGTCGTTGCCTCTCCATGGTGCTGATGATAACAGCTGCTTCTTCGTTTTCGACATCGCTCAGCTGTGGCTTTGAGGTCCCGTTTGTTATCGATGGATAGATAAAGCTTTCATATGTGGGTACCCATTTTGTGGATCCGACCCATCCAAGTTGGAGGTTTTTTTTTTTTTTCTTAATTAATAATAATTTGCTATAATTTACTTACGCTATATTTGGATTCCGGATGAAGGAAAGTGTGAGGAAAGAAAATAAAATGAAAGAAAAAAAAAGTAAAGAAAAATATAAAATAGATTTAAAATTAATAAATTATTTTTATATATTATTTTTAAAAAAAAATTCCTTATTCAAATCCTATATATAAATATTAAATAATATAAAAATATATAAATTTCTTAATAATTTTAATTATATTATATTTTCTTTAACATTTTTAATAAATTAAAACTAATAGAAAAATAACATTTTCTTATATTTCATTATATTTGACTTTCTTTCATTTTTCGTGTGAATGCAATACAGCATGGAAAAAAAATCGGGCATTTCCTCAGGTACTTAACAGCTCTCTAACTATTACTCTATGAATTACAATGAACTTCATTTAGTCTGTCATACTTCGTGTGGCACAATAAATTTGTAATATGATTCGAATGCATTGATCCATCCTAGTCTACCTCTAATCTAAGATCTAAAATCTATCTTCATTTTAAAGCTCATCTTAAGTTCAAAATTATAATCAAATTTTAAAATTTTGATATTTGGCCAAAAGAATTAATAATCCTATAGCAAGTGATAATTGTCGCGTCTGGATCACCAGAATTTCTAACTAATATTTTTAAACCAAAATCACTTTACATAAATAAATACAAATTTGAAGATAATAGAATCAAAAAACAAGAATTATAACAATTGTACTAATAATCAATCTAACAACTTCATTGACAAAAATGGTTATTTCTATGTGTGAATTATGAGTTATTATTATTATTTCACAATATGGTATGAACCAAACGAATTTCTCCAAATAATATTGGTGTTCTAATACTAAAGAATATTTATTTTATTTTTAAAATAAAAATAAAGTTCAAGACAAAACTAGATCAGAGACTTGGGGTTATATCAGATTTATTTATATTTATATTCAAAATATAAAACTTTAATTCATAACTCAGTAGTTAAAATAAACGTCTATTATATTAGAGTTGAAAATGTCTTATTTTTTCGTAACTATTCTTAATTTTCAAAATAATATTACAATGACCCAGGGGTTGCAAAATCCCATACCACGGCCCCTTTCATTTGTGAGAAAAAGAATTTTAAGCCCAAAAATATTGGAGGTTTTTAGATCCAATGCTTCAAATGATCGGGCCAATGCGGCTCAAGGTCCTGGTTACTAAAAGAGGAATGCCGGTTCCTCACCCCCTCAGCAACGCAAAACCAAATTCCACTTGGGTCCCCATCATGATTAAGTTACCTAATTCAATTCTTACGGTCCAAGGCTCATAGTATCTTCTCTGAAGGAGCCAGTTTAAGCTTCTTACTTACGTGTGTCCCGCCCCACAAGACCCAACGTAGAATCCTTTTTCATTCGAGAGGGCTTTTCATAGTAACCTGTTATGGTATTTCCTTCAGAATTATTTTCTTATTATAAAGCATTTATTTTTTAGTAAGGATTAATGTTTATTCATTATTTTTATACATTTCATAACATTATTTTAAATTATTATCTAGTGTCTAGGAATTTATATCAAAATTGTCGATTCATATAAAGTTAAAAGTCCAAATATTCTTATTTTTCTAAATGAAAAAATAACATCTTGATTTTTTTAATTTATTTTAATATTTATATTTTGTAAAAATAATCTTTTAATAAAATATAATAAATATTACACTTATAAATACAAAAAAATAAAAATCTAATAACTAAAATTAGCACTAATTAAAATTAATTTCTACTGATTTAATTTTTTAATCTATTTATTAGCATATTATAATGAAATCAAGACAAACCACGTCACACTAGTATTAGTTGTTTTATGATTAAATGATTCATTTTGTGTAACTAAAATGTCTAAGTTACCTTTATATTTTTTTAAATATAATATTGATTTATATAATTTAAATACCTAATAAATAATCAAATTCCATTTAATGGGGATTAAGCTCAAGAAAATTAGGAATTAAAAATTGGTAAGCATTTATATATTTAATAGCGGCATTTTTAAAAAAAATAATTCAGCACATAAAAAAATAAAAATTTTACAGAAAATAGAAACTTAAAACTTAATTGGATTGGTCCTTATTCGATTTATTTGTGGCAAACAGTAAAGAACTAAAATATTCTAGGCAATTTCTAGGAACAATTATATTAATAAATTTTTTATTATCTCATATAACTTTCTCCTTGTAAACTTGGAAGTGGTAAGGCCCTAAATCGTGGAATATGTTTTGGTTATTGAAATTATTTTTTAAAAGTCGGTATTTTTAGAAAATATGATAAAATGGATTCATATTTTTGTTTTGTTTTTAAAAACTAGTGAAAACAACTTCTACTTATTTTTTAAAAATCATTTTATATTTTACTTTATTTTTAAAAATTGTTTTTGGGCAACAATGACCAAACAGTATTAGTTTTAAAAACATTTTTTATTTTTAAAAACAAAAAACCGTTTTTAAATTACACGACCAAACTGGCTTTGAGCTTAAATAAAAATTCCAATTCCAAAAAACCATAAACAACCCTTGTTTGAAATAAAGCTGATCCTTAATAATAATCTGGTGCTGTGTGTTTTTGCCACGGAGACGTCTATTATCTGCTTAATCATCGCACATAAACATCATGGGCGTCTTAGATAGGATCAAAAACAACCAAACTAATTTACATTTAGAATTATCATACATTTTTATTTTCCCCAATTATCGAATTCAAAACTAGAGTAGGAACTTACAAACTTTCAGAACACTCAAATTCACTATTGAAAAATAATTGATTATCTTTTCAATGAAAATTTGAATTATTCCCTCGAATCCATAATGTTTTTTTTTATTATACTTTACATCTGAATTTTTTTTTGTTTTACCTTTACAATATCAGTAAAATAAGGAGACTATATTCCTGCTATATTATAAGGGGTAATGAGTAGCGTAATTAACATAAGTAGAAGTGAAAAACACACTTGTGCATATTATTAAGACAACCTGGTGGGAAGTTTGATAAGGTCTCCAAAAGCCCAGCCCCGGGGAGCGGACCCACTGGAATAGTTTTATTGAAAAAGTGTGCACGGTGGGCCCGGGCAAAGCCGGGGCCGGGGGAAGAGACTCGTTAATGCAGAAAAGGTGAATGACAGTTGCTTTCCTGCAGATGGAGACGGCCCTACCAAAGGGGAAATAATTCTAGTCTAATTCTTCGACCGTATTAATTGTGCCTTGTACTTATTGCTTAATTTTTTATTTTAAGGAAGCCACTTAACGATAGTCTAGGATGATTTAATGAAGGAATTCACATTTGGGTTATTTTGTATTCTCCTAAATTACTCAAATCTTGATAATTAGGTTATAAATCCAGAGCAAAAGAAGTTACCCACCTAAAATAATGGCAGTAGCTGATGAAGCCAATAAAAGAACGTAGTTGATGAAGATTAATTAAGGCTAAAAATGAAGATACAAAACATTTGACGGGATAAAAATAAGTATGCTTCGACTGCAAGATTAGGGCAAGTCAATAAGGCACTGTGTACATATAATTCTATATAATATTTATATTTACACGTTAATAATTATTTTTTTATATTATTTTAAGTATATATTATAATATACCATTAAGTTATTTTTATTAATTAAATTATAATTTAAAATATCTCAATAGAAGAATGTAATAAATATAAAGATTATTAGATCTTACTTATCATAATAAGATATTATATAAATTCTTTATTTTACTAAATACCCACTAAGGAAACTCAATTATTAATTAGAAGGAAGATTCCCATTACTCTTACTTTTTTATCCGTTGAATTTCAGCAAATTAAATGATGAAAAGGTAACAGTTAGTACCTCAATTAAAAAAAAAAAAAAATGAAAAAAGGCTTAGTGAAGGTGGGAAAATGGCTTATTCCTGAAACTCCTTAAATGAGATAACATTAGGGACAAAATAGAGAAAGACATCTTTACAAGCGACCATAAAGACACGGGCACCACTATAATTGTCAATGCCTTCAATTTAATTAAATGGAACTTGGTTGTTCTCATACACGTGGATTACTATAACAATTTTCAATAATAAAAAGCAATTAAAAATCTTCTTCTATTGTTTGCAAAATTAATTGATCACTTCACTTAATAATTGGTCGGTCTGCATGTTTTCACGTGGCCTGACGCTAATCTAAATACTTAATAAAATAGCTAATCAGCTTACTGCGAGTTACCGTTCAAGTGACTTATTCTAAGGACCGTTGATACATAAATAAACAATATTTTGACTTTTTCTTGTGCTGTCCTATCTTGGATGGAAGACAATTTTGCGGCACCTGCAAAATGAAGAGTGAGATGGAGCCAACTGACGGGCTTATCAATCGTCTGTTATCTAGCGCTTGTGAAATTTGAAAGAGGTGTTTAGCACCGGCTTTTCTAGGATATTAACCCAAATCATTTTCTTTTCACGATAATAAATCATTCCATTTAGAGAACCCAACTTAGGCTGCTTTACCTTTTTCATTCCACTTTTTTTGAAATCTAAAGGGTCCATTGCTAGATTCACTAAAAATCATTTACATGATTTGAATAATATCGAAAAAGAGAGATGATAACTGTTCTACATATTTTATATTGTTTTTTTATTTAGGTTGGTTACATTTTTTCTTATTGATTGCCTCTTTTTGTCTAAATATATGATTACCTATAGTGAACTTTACTAGCTAATAGGGATGATGAAAGCACCGAAACTTAAGAAGTTGATGTACAAAGTATTTAGACATTTCTTATCTATGATATTTTAAATGGTATCATTCTTATTTCAAAAAAATGGTTCTAATAATAATTGAATATACATTGAAGTAAAATGAGATTAGATTAAGACGCAAAATTTTAAGATCACATGGGACTAGTTATGATGGAAGTCCCTCCAGACGTTATCGACCAATTTCGTAGCTCAGCAGCAGCGTGCAGCTGTGGCTTCTTCCAATAACTTCACAAGTTTAGGCGAACACGATGAACTGCACCAGTGCCCTGATAATGTGCAGAGTGAAAATCAAATAATTAAATTGAAAGAAACAAATATTATAGATTAAAAAGGCCTAGGAAAAATAATAAATGTTAAATATGAAAATAAATATAAATATACATGATTAAATAATAATTCAATACGTTAAAGACTTTATAGATTCTTCCTTTGAAAAAATAATGTAAAATGACAACGGTGACTTTCATTAAATAAGTGATAGTAATTTAAAAAATAAATGGAGGATTCAAAATATTTGGCCGGGAGAGATTGTAGTCTTATCTTTCAATCACCAAATTACCATCGCGAGAGTTTTAAAAAAAATCAGGAACCGGACCTCTTCGAAATTTTAACTCTTCCTTGAGCACCAGTCAACTGTGGCTGACTTTGGATTGGTTCACCAAACTTCCAATTCACATGGCCGGTACAGATTGCCAGAATAACTTTTTTGTATGGAGGAAGCAAGAATCGAAAAGGTGGAACTGATGCGGAGAAGCAAGAGGCGTGAGTCACCGTTCACGGTTCGGTCGTCACTAGACCAGCATGGAACCGAAACGAGATATGGACCACTTGAACCGGCCGGTTCTGAGCGAGGGAACCAGCCGGTTAGAAAAAAATCTCTAATATGATCTTTTTTTTTAAAGCATCATAATGACAGTCGTTATTTGTTGCTTAATAAGACAAAGAATAAAACCGAGCAGCCCTCCACCCTTCCTCCTCGAGCCGGATTTAAGACCGTATGTATAAGGTCGAACCAATGTTACGACACCCACAAGTACAACAGAGATTTAATTATTCCGGCAGATTTACATGTCATTGTTTATCTGTTAAACACTTTCCCACAAACCAGCCTCGACGGCACCGGCAATGGCAGAACCGACCATTCAACGCGGACCCCCCACATGCCCAAGTATATTTTAGAAATTGAATTCACCCATTGTGATAGTGAGCGATCTCGGGATCGCTGACCAGCCCAGACACGGATCATAGTGAAATGGGCCACCAAATATAGCAACACAGCCAACTCAGGCAACCCTTTTATTTTTTTTTTTCAAAAAATCACTACAAAACATTGATCTAGACAAGCGTATAGTCTCAGTCGAGTACGACCTAATGCCACCAAAATAATTATACAAAGAGAGCCAGTTAGTTGGGATGGCTATTCCCTTATGGTTCATAAGGAAGGGTTTCGAATCCTCTTTCACTTCAAAAATTAAAAATTAATTATTTACCCACGCGAGCACCCCGCCAGCCCAGCCCGCCAACCGCCCGATCACTTGAGGGCCCATCGGGCTAATATATCAAGGGCCTGGGGTTGTATGACCGCATCCGCGACGCCGTCAACGGGTACAAACACTCCAGTGGCCGCCCCGCAGCATTGGCACTTGGGGCTTAACTCCTCCACCGGGGCCCCGAGGACCTCACGCCCCGGATCTTGGAGACGCCCCTCACATTAGAGATTATGTCACTATGTGTCTTATGGCAAAAGTCCACTATTCAAAAAAAATGATAAAAAAACGTCGGGGTAAGCCCGCCTGTCCTCGTCATTCTTGTTGTTTCCGTGTCCAAGTCAGATCTCACCAAATCACACTTATCTCCTTCCATCCATTCTAAAACTACATAGCAAATCACTTGTAATTATTTGAGGGATTTTTAGTATATTTCTTATTAATGGTATGTCACTTATGTGTACATATCCTTTAATGCGGTTTGATAAATTTATAATATTTTGATTTATAGTAAAATATATACAATAGTTTAATATTTTATTTCTTAATCATAAAAAAATTACGATTTAAATATTTTATATTTAATTGAATTGATACTTTTAATTTAAAATGAAGGTGGTTATATTTAGCTTTTTATCTGTAAACTATAGTAGGGTTATTGGGGAAAAATCGGGAAATACACTATACGAAAAATATGGTACGTTCGGACAGCGAAAAACTTTGACGAGGATAATTCAAATTATCACCTGATTAATTATATGATGGACGAATGATTTCGGACCCATGGATATTAAAATTAAACAATTTCGGATGAAGTTATCGCCCAAAAATCGACAAAACAGCCTTCGAAAAAGCGATGAATTTCTTGAACATAGTCTGTTTAAATGTTACGTTTTTGCGCAACAATTTTCTATCGTAAACAAGACATTTTTTATATTTCATCGATATTTAGTATTATCAAAATTATTTGTTTTCTTACAATTTATATTCTAACGGATATTTTAAATCTTTTCGTTTTTTAATTATCAATTCAAATTAACTGTTAATTTTTCTTTTACAAGCAAAACTGATACTAATAAAAACACACAGCTAAAAATGCCCATCTACTCAGATTCAAAATTACCCAGCCATGAGAGCCAGCTTTTGAATTCTTTCTTCCAATTAACTAAAAAAATAACAGCAAAATACACACAACGGATAGCAAATGAGTAGTTCCCGGAAGGGATAAAGGCCCCCACAAATTACATCAGTTTGTTTTCATTTACAACAGATTTTGCACGTGTTTAATGATATTAGTTTGCAAAATTCCTCAACCATGGCGATTCAATATTGATGCCTAAACCGAAATTATTAATTGTTAATTTAATTATAATAAAATAATAAAATATATATTTATGACAGTTCACCGGTCGATATCGATTCGAACCGGCTCCGCGGTATTCCAACCGAGAGTAAACCAGCCAATATTTTTTTATAAAAACGCGAATATTTTCGTGACATCGAGAAAAATCCGAGTAATCACCGGATTTAGGTTAAAAACAATCCATTTTAATCGATTGTTTCAATAAGCAACTTAAGGCACGATCTGATGGAGGTTTTTATAACCGACAGACCATTAGCAATAATTACATTCTGACATTAACTATTTCCAAACGGCAATGATGATTGACCCAACACTCGTCGGAGTCATTATTTTCCATTGTATTTTTTAATCTTCTTTCTCCAATATGATTGCGCTTTACCTATGATTGTTTATTTATTTCTTCCTTTCAGATTTTTATTGCAAGTTATATTGAGAGCATCAGCATGTACGAAAATGGTATTTTTTACGAAATAAGTACTTAAAATTCACAATAAAAAAAATTCAAATGTAATGATAAAAATTACGAGGAAAATTCGAAATATACACATTGTACTTTCCAACCAGAGGCGTTTATGAGGTTGACACTTATTAGCTAGGATATCTTCGGATTTTATTTCAATTTGGAGTACTTATTCTGTCGTAATTCAATGATGTTCCAGAAATTTAGAGTTTTGGGTCAAAATTGAGGGGACCACAATTATTTTGAAATTAAAACCAAAGATATATATTAAGACTCTAAACACTGTTTAAAAAATATTATGTAAAAATTGAGCCACTTTACTCTTGGGTTAGGCCTTACATAAGCTGCTATATCATTAAAAAAATATTTTTTTATCTATCATTTTTAGTCTATTAAAAAGCTCTAACATTTTATGTACCAAACACGGAGACTTTCATATTTTTAGGCATTTTGTACCCAAAATTTAAAATCACACTCAAAGCCCCATACGGCTTGGTAATTGAAATTCTTTATAGTGGATACCAAAAATTGAAAATTTCCGATTATTAAAACCTACATCCATGCCTAATATTTAACAACAAATACACATTTCAGATCAAGACTTTATTTAATTCTTTGAATTTTAAGTATTTACAGGTTTCCAACTGAGAAAGCTTTACTGTTAATATTTTTTAAAATTAAAATTAATTTAAAAAATTATAAATTGCACACATTTATATATTGCAAAAAAATTTATTTTATTAATTATATTACATATCTTAAATTATTTAATAAAATTGATATAAAATTATATTTATACTAAGAATCTAAGTATACGTTCAAGACAAACATAAATTGATAAATAGAAGATATTATAAATGAATAATTTATTTATTAAAGTAATATTTTTAAATTTCATAATAAATTATAATTTAATAGTTTTTAATTAAATTTGAAAGTAAAAAAAAATTATAATTGAAATCTCACTTAGCAATTGCGACTTAAAAGTACATAATTATTTCGATAAAAATAAATTTATCATAATATAAATAAATTAATATCTTAAATTAATAAATTATATAATTTTATATTTATTATTTTAAGATTATTAATTTATTATTAAATAAATTATTAATTTGTAATATCTTCTATTTATCAATTTATATTTGTTGAAGTAATACTGTATTTTTAAGTTTAAATATAAATAATTTATTATTTAAGTGTATTTTTTAAATTTCAATCATAAATTATAATTTAATATTTTTAATTAAATTTTAAATTAAAAAAAATATTAATTAAAGCCTAATTGTCAATAAAGACTTTAGTTCAAAAATGAAACTTCAGTTAACAACTACGACTTTAATTAAAAAATGAAGTATAAGTTGTCAATTAAAATTTTAATTTAAAAAGAAAGCCTTAATTGACAACTGTGATTTTAGTTTAAAAATGAAATTTCAATTGTGAACTGAGACTTTAACTAATGATTAAAAAAAAATATTTTTTAATGATATGACATCTACATGGCATCGAGAAGGCCAATTTAAACATAAGTTTAAAAAAGGGGTTAAATCTTATAGTTTTTTTAATAAATGGACCATTTTGACCCTCAGAAATTTAGCTGTATTTTTTTATTATATTATTTAGGCTATGGCTATAACTCTATGTATAAAACCTCTCATATTCATTTTATATTGATAATGTTTTATGGTGGCTCCCCTCTCTCGTGCTCAAATGTACAACACTCTGTGCGGACAACATACTAAACTTTAGTACCTTAAAAATATCAAACTTTTTGTTTTTTTTGGAATAATACAAAGTGTTGACAGATTAAAATAATTCAAATTCACGTGGTTTCCTAAAAGCGAAACAGAAAGTAATGTGGTTTCCCACCACCTACTACATTATTGTCTCATTTATTTATTCTATTCACCTACCACCTGCTACATTATTGTCTCATTTATTTATTCTATTCACTCTCGGCATCCTTCATCTTCTCCTTCTCTCTGATCCCAACTCCATTGTCACCCCCACCTCTTCTTTCTCTGCAATGTACCCATTTCCTCATTTCTCACTCCCTTCATAAATTTTCCATCTGGGTTTTGCTGGTTTTTGTTAGGTCTCTGAGATTCTGGCTGAAATCGTGGTCTATTCGGTGGCGAGTCTTCTCTGTTTGGATTGCATTGATCTTGTAAACTTTTCCGTCTGGATCTGTTTGGTTTGGTTGGTTTTGACTGCATTTTCTCTTAGTTGTTGCTGTGCTCTTGGACTCTCCATTTGGGTGGGTCTACTTGGATTGCATTTCTCTGTGAGTTTTCCATCTTAAGTTTGTTTGGTTTGGGTTTTCAACGCTTTGTGATTTGTTCTATAATGGAATGCAAAGGTGCAATTTGGTCTGTCGATTTTCTTGAATTGGAAGCGTGCGATTATCTGGGCTTCTATGGCCTTTTGCTCGGTTAGTAAAGCAGCAGAAGGCACCATTTGTTCAAGAACGCAGTTCAAACATTTAGGAGCCATTTGGGGTTGACAGCAAACAGGTTAGTGAATGTTATGCTTTTGAAAACAAATTCATGTTACTTTCCTTTTGCCGATATGTATATCTCATGAGATAAAAATAGTTTCGGTTTGAATGTTCAATTTTGTGAAGCCAAATTAATATGACTTCAAAGAGATGGACTTTCCACTACCTATTATATGCACCAAAATACTCCCAATTCTTTTCTTTCTACCCCACCTAGACAAACCAAACAAGGAATGGAAGATGGTGACGGGAGACTTGAAACTGGGATAATAGGTGACATGCCATTGCTGCGACCCTCAGCTAGCTTTGCAATTTGCTTTGCAACTTTTACAAACTGCATTAAAAAAAATACACTGAGACCTTCTCCTCCTACCAGTTCTCTTCAACGAACCACCAGATTTGGTTTTTCTGTTCTTGTATCATGTGTAATGCTGCTCTCCACCATTTTCTTCCAATTTCAGTTGTGGCTTTAGGATTTTGGGAAGGAGGCTGCTGTGGCCTGTTAAAAAGGCTGATCCTGGCGTGGAGAGTTCAGTTTTCGTGTCAAGACCTGAACCAGATCTGCCAGTAGAAGGAGTTCACATTGTGGCTTAATTGGTTGGAGCTTTCCTTTTTGCAACAGAGCCTATTGATTGATTCTTTGCATTTGAATCTTGTTAGCTTTTTCGTTTGAATCTCAAGATTAGCAGAGGTTTAAATTCATGGTCTTTGTGAATGAAAATGTCTACAATGATTCCTCTGGTAGTCATCACGATCGATATGAAATCAGAAAAGATTAATCAGATCATATTTGATTTCCTGTGTTATCAATCCATTTTGTTTGTTTTAATTTTCTTAGCAAGCTTTTTCTATGTCCTTGAGATTTGTCTTGATAATCTGTTTCCCACTCGTTAGAGAATAGGGAGGCTGCTAAATTAGAAGCAGCGGGGCATCTGCAGCAAGGTGTTAGGATATTAGGTGGTATCAAAGAGATAGGAGAAGCCATTGTTGAAGTTTCAGACATCTGAAGAACGTTAGTCTAAACCATGTCCATTCATAGCCTCAAAACTTAATAATATGTTTTTATACCAAAGTTGCCTTAATGCAATTAACATTTTTACAGGGTTACAAGTCATTCGTAAAATCCAACTTCTCTTCAACATTCCTCCTTGGGGTGGAAAAGCTGTGCTAAGAAGAAAGAAGGAAGCTAGTGTTTGGAAGCTGTGAGGGTCTCTTTGCGGGAGGTTTTGCAGGAGAGAGAGAGCTGGATGAGAGGAAAAATGTACGAGCTGTGAGGGCCACCCACTTCTCTCACTCGGGCATCAGGAAGTCCTTTTCTGAGATTGCCCTCCAGACGAGAGAATCCCTAAAAAGGCCCTATTTTCCTCTGCCACTCTCAATCCTCGCAGGTACTAACTAATATGTTCATTATTATTATTTTTTTTTGCAACCCCCGTTGAATTCCAAGAAAATCCATCCCACACTTTTCGCATTACCGGGAAAAGTTCATCTTCCTTTGAGAAAATGCCATGCAAAACGCTCATGGAAAAACAAAAAAACCTGCTTTTCTTTTTTTTTTTTTTGCTCCTCGTTGTTCTTCTGGAATCTGTTCTAGGAGTCTCTTTGCCTTTGTTGCCTGTCATTTAATTTCACCGTAACCTAAATCCACGATTTTTGAGCCAGGCTAAAAAAACACACCTTTCCTGCAAATTCAGTGATCAGATTACCAAATAGCATACTCATGTTTTTTTTTTGTAAAAAAAATTGGACAGATTTTGTCATCCTGTGCGCGGGTGGGCTGGTTGAGAATAGCGGGAAATTTTCTGAAATCAGTAAAAGAATACCAATAGATATACCGAAATTTTCCGGTCGCGATTATCAGTGACACAATAATTGTGTTTTGGAAAGCCAGCCGATAATCGGATATTTCTCTGAAAAGCAAAAATTTTTCAACTTCAATCCTTTGGCGTGTCATCATTATAAATCTAGCTTTCAAGAGGGAACTACTTCATAAATTTTGCTTCTTATCAGCTCCGTGGGGTGCTGTTGTCTGGTCAAGGCACCTAGAGTTGTTCTCCTTACATTAAAGGCCTACCCTTGCTTCAAATCCATCAGTAAAGATGTTTTCTTCATCCTTATGAAAAACACTTGGGTTCAATACAATAGCCCTATTCCATTCATATTTCTTGGAGCAAATACTTCATTTTATGTAGTTTTTCAAGGACTTTATTAGCAAATGTGAGTTCACGCTAAAGGTACATAGGTTAGTAAAAATGAGATTCAGAGGTTTAATAGTGGAGGATAAAAGCAGTTTGCCTTTGTACCTGCCACAACACTTATTGCGTAATCCCAAAGATGATCATTTTAGGAATGAATTCAGTATGTTAGACATAAACTTTTTTCCTTGGGCATGTTCTATATTTTATTTTAGACAATGGGTATGGACCAATAACAAGAGAGGCATGTGTGGGCATAATAGAGAATGCAAGAAAGGGTTGCTATTGAGTGTGATATTGGACAATTGAGATACCATTTTTTTGCATTGTCTATATGTTCCCACACATGCCTCCTTGATTATTGGATCCATACTAATTGTCTAGAAATAAAAAGAAACTCCATATGAATCATAAAACAAATAAATTAAAGAAACATGAACCAGGAAATCTCTAGTCTACATACAATTAATCTAAATGACAAACTTTGGGATCACCAATAAGTGTTGTAGCAACACTAAGATAGCGTTTCATTCCTCCACTATAACTCCCAACTCTCATTTTTGCTACTTGGGTGAGTCTCACTTGTGCTAATAATTCTGAGAAATCTGCAGAAAGTAAAAGCATTTGACCCAATAGATATGAATAGAATAGAGTCATTGTATTAACATGAATTCATACCAATGGTAGGATTCATTGCATTGAAACCTCAATTAGTTTGAAGTGTCGATTTGGATTTGGTTCTATTGCCCATGTGAGCTTCATCAAAAGCACGAGCAAGAATACTTTCCCCAATGAGGATGCAGTTACCATGCCTTATGGGAAAGCCGTGAAGCAGTTCTTTAAATATGCAAGTCTAATTAATAGAGATTGCTCAAACATATCTTAGACTCCCAAAGTTTGGTTTCTGATTTTTTTTTAATGTTTTTTTACAGCATTTGGATTATATGGGTCACGTCCTATTGGTTATGTAATAAAGAGTGGTTGATGTTGCACAATTATTATTAAATAGGTCATGTTTAAATTAAGTTCTGTTTTTTTTTTTTTTGATAACACTACGTTGAGAAAAAAATTTTAAGCCCAAAATATTTGAGGTTTTTAGATCCAATGTTCAATGCATGAGGGCCCAATGCGGCTCAAGTCCTTGGTTACAAAAGAGAAGGCCCAGCAAGCAAATGGGAAGGCCTAATTCTAGGGTCCCAAGGCCCAAGTTCTAAGAGCCATTGCTCAACTAATTTGGCCACAGACCCAAGTTGTATTTCTAAACTTCAATTTATTCAACATTGCAGAATCTATTTGATGGAGGAATAATGGTAAAAGGTCCTAAATTAGGTCGATGCTATTTGATATTATCCCTATATATATATATATATGTATTGTACACGTATCATTTCTTTGATCATCATCCAATACTTTCTAAATTATTTATACATATAGTACATTTATCCATCAATTTTGAACCTTTTTAGACATTTTACATAAAAAAAATCGTAATGTTTGTTTTTTTATTTTATTTTATTTTTTACTAAAATAATTTATTTTTAAACTTTAAATTATTTATTTTTCTACTTGTACATAATTTATTATAATTTTTTTTATGAATCGAAAAAGTAATATATTGATTTTTCTTTATTTTTTAATACTTAATAAAAATTAAATATTATAAAAACAAACCATTAATACTTGACACTATTACACTATTTAGTTTTAATTTCTATTTAGAACTAAGTAAAAAAATAAATACCCTAAAAGTTTGTATAAAATGGGTATTGTAAGTTCTTTTTTTTTCTTTTTGTTATAATTTTGTCAATTTCCTATATAGGTTTAGAATCTTAAGGAGGTAGCTTTCGATTTTATTTTGTAGTAGAAACTAAAACTAAAATTTTAAGGAAAATTATATTAATAAATTTTCATTTATCATTATATAACTTGTGACGACCATTCAACCAACTAGCTAAGCCCCATGTGACGACCATTCATTCATGCTGTTTAGTCACATCCGTAATCTAAAAAAGGGAAAAGAAACTTTCATTATTATTGATAGTACATTTCCTTAAGTTCATCTACCGTTACTGTCACTATTATAAGACGCCATATTTTTCAACTTTCTAGGAAAAGGACTTGCTGGTATGAGTCGTACGGCAGAGGAAGAAGCAACAATAAAGTAAATGTTTCAGCCTTCAGGCACCTCAGATTCTAGCGAGTTGAAAGCTAACTTGTATTCTCAATTAGAATTCTAAAAGAAAAAGGAATCTGAGTCTATTCATAAATTAACCTCATAGGCAGTGAGTTAGCAGTTACAAATTTATTTGCATACTCCTCCCTCCCTGCTTTTCTTTCTTTTACTTTAAATGAACATTAGGGTCTGCAACTTCTAATTGATATTAATGTCAGATATTAAACAGCAAAACCTAATGAACTAGATAAGAAAATGACTAATTAAAGAATGTAAACCAAATGCCTGAGGAAGGAAAAAAAAGAGTAGTCAAGAACTGAAAGAGTAAAGTGTTGCCCCGTAGAAGGTGAATAAATCAAGCCAAGGAATCCAAAAAGAATGGTAAGAAAATGTAAGAGGTCAAAGGTAAATTTGGAGAGATGGGCACTGACGAAAGGAAGAGGAAGAAATGGAAAAAAAGATGTTCATAGTAAACTTGAATCCCAGTGAAGCGTGTTTGAGTCTTTATATCTATATACACCACAATAGAGAGAGAGAGAGAGAGAGAGAGAGAGGGGATTCTGAGGAAGAAAAGGGACTTTGGAATGGCTTATTCAAAAGCCAGATACAAGACACATAGTTTTGGGTGGTACAACAGCTTTGCAAGTTCCAATTCCCCCCCATAAACTGCAAACTTTCTTCTCTTCTTTACTTCTTTCTTCAACACCCACCCTTACTAATCTGCCCTTTCCACAGTCCAATGCTGCATCCGACACAAAAAAGAAAAAAAATATCTTCCCAAATTACAGTTTGACAGGCTAGGGTTTTGTGCTTTCCACGTATATATGCACTCACGTAACATATATGATATCTTCAATTATTTACAGAAAAAAAAAAAAGGCGCTAGGGTTTTAGCTAACTTTACTGTCTCATCTCCAAAAACCTATTCAAGTTTTCAGTAATCGACTTGGTTCGCGCATTCACAAAGTTAGCAACAGAAAAGGGTCTTCAATTAAAAAGCAAAGCGATCTATATCAGTGGAATTAATGAAAGTTATCGTTTGGTGGGTATTTTATGTTAGCATATAAAGGTTTGGGGGATTAATGGGATGGTTTTGGCTGTTTTTGAATGTTACTGGATAGTATGCTTTGAACTCCCTTATGGGGTAAGGAAAAAGTGTTTTTCATGCATTCATATATATATATATATAAAACATACAATAAACCAAATTTTGTAAATATAAATTTTAAGTCGTTACTAAAGTTAAATTAACTATTTTATACCATATCTTTGATAAACTTTGACCATCTTAAGTATTACCCTTTAGCTAATAGTACGTGAAACTAAATATTTTAAAATATTTTATTTTATAATTATTTTTAATATGAAGTATATAAAAACTTAATTTAAGTTCAAGTGAAGACCTAGATATAGTATGAAAAAAGTTGAAAGTGAGTTTCCATATACTCAAGTAAAAATATTTATAAAATATAAATCCTTTAAAACTAATTCAAGTTTCACGCGATCATCAGTCAAAGATAGTATTTAGGATGATCAAAGATAATACTTATATCATTAAAAGGTATTACCCGAATAATCAAAAGTAATATTTTTTAACTAAAAGGTGTATGGAATACTAATTATTTTTAGATAACTGCTTAAAATTTATATTTTATAAGTTAAACTTTTATTTTATGATTTTTTTTATATGAGTATATGAAAACACACTTTTCCCTATATTGAGCTTTAAAAATTCACTGTCTCAATATATGAAAATGCTTCTACTATAAACCACCCTCAAATCTTGAAGAATATTAATATGAAAATAAAAATTTTATTTTATTACTAAAAACATATTATATTTCAATATTTAAAAATTAAAAGATATTATATTTATATTTATGAAATAATTTGGTTGGAACTGTCATGCATGCTCGGGAATTTACAATATTTTGCTAGAATAAATAGCAAATCTATATGTATAATAAATTAATCATTGTTACACTAGGCTCTAATTCATAATTAGATCAGGAGTCATGATTAACATAAAAAATACCTAAATAGATAATAATTTCTAATGTTAGATAATTTTAAGAATTTAAGTTTGATTCAAATTGCCAACTTTAAAATTTTAAATTTTATGGAAAAAACTACATTAAAAAATATCTAATTTCATATTATAATAATATTTATCAAACTTTTTGGTAAAATTATCATAAATGCCTTTAATATATTTATATTAGTTCATTTACAAATTTTAAACACTATTTTTATTAAAACACGTTTTAGTACATTTTAAATAAAAAATTTCATCATTTTGAAAGTCTAAGATTTTATATAAAATATTTTAGTTGAAATTTAATTTATAAAATTTCACTAAAATATGTGGTAACAATTTTTTTGCTGTGAGTTAATATATTTGCATTGATATTAATTTATTTAAATACTAAAATTATTAATAATAATATATATTAATTAATTTATCTTATCAAATTAATTTTAATTTAAAAATTATATTTTGAAAAATATTAGAACTTCGTTATTTATAATTAAAATTCTTCATCCTAAATTATTAGTTTACTTGGTATAATTTGTTGAGATTTTTATGTAGGGAAACATTTTGACAAGCTTAGCTTTTAGTTCATAATAAGAGTTTTGAGTAAAATAATTCTCAGAAATTTTCCTTTTATTCATACTTTTTTTATATTTATCATTTTGAAAGGTCTATTTCATGCATTTATATTATATACAACAAAAACACAAAATTGGTACACTGGTTATTTTACTAAACATCCTTATTAAAAGAACCAACAAAAATAATAGTTTATTATTTATTTATTTATTTATTCAATAAAAGGCTTAACAAGCTCTTATATAATGTCTTTTTCATTTGAAGATTTTTTAAGCGTATTTAGAAGAGCAAATATAAATTACTTTTCAAGAAACACTTGATTTTTGAAAAATAAAAATAATAATTTTATATTAAATAATATTTTAAAAAACAAATAAAAAATAATTTCTTTTTGGAAAATATTAAAATAGTTATAAAAAAATATGCTAATGTGTTTTCTATTTTATTTATTTTCATTTTCATGTAAAATTAGGGACTGAAGCTCGACGACTTTAGTCTGGTTCACCTTTGTCTTCCTCATTTCTTATAGTTGGAAGGTACCTTCTGCAATTGGTCCATGACAAAGGTATTCTCACCCCTCTCTTATAAACCAATGTTTTAAAAATTGGATAAGACCGGCCAGTTGAACTGTTGATCGGACCTTGATCTGGTCCGATTTAACTTCTGAGCTTGAAGTGGGTTTAGACCGACACTGAACCACTCAGAACCAGGATGGTTCGATTCCTTGACTGCTATTGGGCCACACATTCATTCATGCCCCAACTTTCCATGGCCCAATAGCCACTTATAGTCAATGTGGCATAAGTGTAACAATTGATTTAAAAGAAAAATCAGCGTTTAAGCATGCATGACTTGTAGGCTTGAACAAGTTAAGCATGGCTGCACCAACATGCTACTTATCAATTTGTGCGCAAGAGTTGTAAATAAATAATAAAATAGATATATTATTTAAAATTTTCATCTCAAATATTTAATATATTTTAAACTTACAAAATAATAAGATATATTTTTTAAACTTATAAAATAATAAGATATATTTTTTAAACTTATAAAATAATAAGATATATATAAATAATATAATGACATGATACTATTCCTTTTTCAATATATATTTTCATATTTAAATGTTATATATGTTTTATTTAATAAAATTCAAAATATTAATATATATATATATATATAAGATAAAAAATAAATATTATTAATTTTTAATTTTTTAAAATTATTTTAAATTTTAATCAAATATAAATTATATATTTATGATGTCAACGATTCGACCGTAGTTTAACTACTGGTTTGATTATTGAACCGTGAACTAGTAACTTTTTCAGTTCAATAGTTGATCCGATTTTGAAAACATTGAGGAAAACGAAATATTAAGCCCTATAACTTCTCGTCTTCATTTCAACTTTCATTGAATGTTGTGCAATTCATCTAGCAAGTTGATTTTAAACTTGTAGACAGAAAATCAAAAACTGCAATTTTGGATTTTTTCCCCCCTTTCCTTTTTCTCAGTTTCTCTATATCAAAGGGTTAAGGGTTATATTGGTTTAAAATAATAAAAAAAAAAGGTCTCCATGAGCATCTTTTCACATAAAGCTAAACAAAAAGATAAGATATTCTTAAAAAAGAATGATTCAGTACAAGAAATCACACTTTTACCTGCAAATTTACTTACAGCTAATAGTTTAGAAATTGTCACTATATGTTTTGGCGATATTTTTTTTTACTACTACAACATGACCATGCTGTCACTAAATGTTTTAGCTGCAATTTCAAAAATATGCAGCTAATTGTTGTTGTTTTAGCCACAACATCATTTTTGTAGGTAAAAAATAAGTGTTTAGTCACAACATTTATTATCATAAATTAAAAATATTATTGCCACAAAAGATACAAAATTACTACTAAAAGGTAAAATTTAGTGATGATATTTTAATTATCAATAAGTAATATAAATTTTTACTCACAATAATATATCACCATTAAAATTATGCATTTATCTACCATAAAATGTCACCACTAATATTGTGCTTTTAGTTACTATAATTTGTTACATCAAAGTAGTACTTTTTAGTTGTGATTCCATATTTCCATTAATACAAAAGTTTTAGTGGCAAGAATTTGTCATCAAGTATGTATGTTAAAATATATATATATATAGATTGAAAAAAAAATACAATTTTAGATATAATTATATATTATGATTAAAAATTTATTTTTAATCGCAATTATATATCATTGATAAAAATGTACTTTTGATTACTATAACGTTTGTATATTTTTGTTTATATATCAAACTAAACTTTAACTACATTTAAGAGCATTAGTAGAAATAAGATTGAAATTGTAATCAAGAACAAACAAACCATATCAAGATCTTTAACTAAAGCAGAATATCGATCTCTAGCCAATGCAACTTGTGAAATAATGTGGCTTTTCTCTTTACTCAAGAACATGCACATTTAGAATCCATAACTTGCCATATTGTTCTATGACAAGCAAATAACTTTACATATTGGCTAATCTGTAGACCCCCTTTCAAGAGCCGGGGACTTTTAAGGTTTATTTTTTTTTAAGGATTTTATAACATTGGGAGGGTGCGTTCTCATCACCAGGAGCTGGCAGCACCCTAGGCAAATGGGGGGACCCCTTCCCGACACATGAGACGAGCTGGTGGAGGCAGCAAGTCAAGATGGCCGGCCATGCTGGTGGTCAGAGGTGCCATACTTGCTGAGTGGAGCAATAGTGGAGCCGGTAGTGGCTTGTTGTGGAAGATAAAAATAGGAGAGAAAAAGGATATACGAGGGGGGAGTCTGATCGCTGAAGGAGGAAGCCATTAGGGGAGAAACATTGATCTTTTTCAGTAGGCGAGGGAGCTGGAGAAAGAGGGGGGCTCGTTGGAAAAGAAGGAGGAGAGTTTTGTGAATTTTCTGGAGAGCTTCTAGAGCAAGAATAGGGAGAAATCCACGGCATTTTGCTGAAGAGAAGCGTTTTCAGTTACCTTTATTGTGGATTCCCCATTAGCTTCTACAGGTATGCTCTTATGTTTTTTTTTTCCGGTGTTTCTTAGATGATGTTTGTGGACTAGGACTGACCATGTTCATGTTTTGCTAATGGTTTTGCTGTAGATTAGTTTGCTCCTATTTTGATTCCTTCATGAGATATTTTGTAACCGTGTTTTACCCTTTTATATGATACTCATTTGATTTTCTCCCACCCCCATCTAAGCTTGTTGATTAAGATATGAAGCATGGCTTGTATGGGCTCGTTGCTTGAATCTACTTTTTGTGCTTTGTTTTTTTGTTATCTTCATCTACTCTTGGTATAGCCATAGCACGTCACTCCTAGGCTGTAATTTTCCAACACAGCGTTCATGTAGTTCCATCCAGCTCTGCATTAGCTGGTGGAGATTTCCCAAGTCCACCACCTTTATAGACCCCACACCATCACCTCTCTGTACCCCAGAACGGTTTGCCTCATTTCTCTCACTAAATCCGGCCACCAGTCCATTAATTCCTTAGCCCTTTAACCCACTCCCCCATTATTCTTCCCCATCCATCATCACAGCCACTTACAGAAGCTAATCTTACCAGCCATTTTCATACCCGGCTGCCCCACCATACCCATGCCATGCTCATCTCCATAGGAATCCAAAGCCACCACCTACAATGCATGGAATCATGCTGGCATGGCTACCCCCATGGTTGCCATTCATCAAACAATACCATCCTTCAAACCTCCATACTTACCCATGCAACTCTCCACGTTTGTAATACCCTAGCCCTCATGTCCATGGCAAACCTTCATGCTCACATACCTATCCAACATGCATGGCCACCCCCCCATGGACACTTTCACTCACCACCTTATTCCTAACCCGTCCATCTCTCACCCTTCAATACCCAACTCCTCATTTTCTCCTCCCACCTTTTTCTCTCTCTCTAGCAAACCACAAACACAATCCCACACCACATTTTCTCCTCTCTAACACCACACCAGCAATCCCTCACCATCTAATTTCCTCTCTCTACACCACACCACATTCCCTTCACCACCTTTCTTCTCTAGCACGCACGCCTGCATCGCATATCCAACTCTCCATGCTCTCTCATGCCTGCCCATTACTGCACATACCCCGAAAACCGTGTTCTCCCTATACGGAGGCATCTTCAGTGCACTCTCCATCAACAAAGAAGGGGTCCTCCAAGGAGTGGGTTGAAGGAAGGATCGCGGTTGAGTGGTGGCTGTGAGGGAATTTGAGCTTTTAGCTTTGGCCCCATAGGTGAAGGTTTTGAGCCCAAGCCAGGTTTGTGATAGAAATGTGTTTTGGGCTTGCCATTATTGGCCTTGAATTTGGGTTTAAAGTTAAAGCCCAGCCCAATTTTGATGTTAAGATGAATGCTTGGCTTGCCATGTTGGCCTTGAACTTGGTTTAAGTTGAAGCCCAGACCCAAGCTCTTGTGACAGGTTTTGGGCTTGAAGTTGGAGCTCAGGCCGAAATGTGTTGATGAAAGGCCTCTGATTTGTTCACGACCATCTTAAGTTGGCCCATGCCCATTCCAAAGCCATGCCACTTCATTGATTTGTTTCACATGCCACCTAAGTTGGCCGGCATGCCATTCCAAAGCCATACCCACCTCAAGTTACTTTTTGTTTTTCCAATTGGGCATGATTTATCTTCCTAAAACATTAATTCCTCATAAATTTTTAATTCAATTTTTGAAAATTTAATTCTCACACCAATTTATTTAATCATCATTAATTAAATTTATTATTTTTCGTTATATTTAAAATTTTCAGTTTTTAATATCCCTTTCAAATTCCGATTCTCTAAATTTAATCCGATTTCGAAAGTTTTAATTGTTCACATAATTTATCTATCATTATTTATTTATTTATTTATTCTTTTATCTTTAAAATTCAATCTTTAAATAACCTTTCAAAATTCCGATTTCTAAATTTAATTTCCAACTTCCGAATTCTTAAATTTTCACATCTATTTATCTAATCATCATTATCTTGTTTATTTATCTATTCGTTTATCTTTAAAATTCAATCTTTAAATGACCTTTCCAAAATCTGATTTCTAAATCTAATTCTAATTTCCGAAACTTTGTTTTTTTTTTTTTAAATCAATTTATTTGATCATCATTATTTTATTCATTTGCTTGTTTATTTCTTTTTAAAAATCGATCTTGTAAGTAATTCATCAAAATCATGATTCCCAATTAAATTTCCAAAAATTCCCTTTTCTTTAGTATTCACTTAATCATTATTATTTTTCACCATTATCATATTCTATTTATTTAGTTCAAAAAACTCCTTCTTCAAATGATTCAAATTTTCCTGACTTCCGAATTTAATTTCCCACTTTTCCACCTTCATTTAATTTCAAGAATTTCCAATTTTTCTTAAATTTAATTTCCAATATTCCAATTTTCAAATAAAACTTCAAAAATCCCGTTTTCTCTCCGAGCAAGTTTTTTAATTCCACTCTAAGTTTTTCAAGTAGCCTTCTTTTTCTCTTGATTTTATATAAGCGGTGAATGCAATTTCATAATCCCAAAATAAATGGAATTTGTGAGATTAATTCCATGCAAGATCATCGGGCTTTGTGGGGAGCCCGACATATGCGACTTTATAACTGATTGATTTTAGTTTGTCATGCATGATTGGTTTCTATTCTGCCCCAATTTGACATGCTTGAAATTATTCTTTAATTTGTGCACTAAACCTAACTTTTTGATAAACGCATTGTGGCTGCCGTCCCCAGGTACCGTAATCTCATATTTCCCAGTTCGGTATTTTCCATATACATGTTTTGATTCTCCTATGTGCATGATAGGTTTCGGGTAATTTATTATTATTTTCCTCATCAATTGTCATGATTGCTTCATTTTATTAGTAGAGACCTGACTTTAGGGCTGCTTAGAGGGGTGTTGCAGTCTTTATCGTACCTTCCCGATGAGTTAAACCCTGACCCCGAACCCGAATCCGATTTTTTTCGCATACGCAGCATTTTTCCAAATAAGGGAGTCACACTTAGGGTTTTTTCTTTCTTATTTTGTTTACCCCTTTAAAATAAAACAAAAAATAAGTGGCGGAGTCCAAGTCATTTTTTTTTAACCGATTAAATCATTTTCAAAATAAAAATCGAGCTCGCCATCGAGTGGGAAACGCATGAGCCGAAATGTGGGGTCCACATAATCCTATGTTTCATTAGCGCATGAAACACATTAAGATTGTTTGTCATTGAGCAAGAGAGAAAATACAAGCTAATCCTAAAGATGTTGCATGTTTTTTCACAACATCAGATTGTAGGATTGCTAACTAAGCCTCTCCATCTAGTTCAGTTTGCTTATCTTCTTAGCAAGATGAGAATTCACAACATTCATTTTCCATCTTGAGGGAAAGTATTAAACTAATTGTTTATGTTTTTGTTTTTGTTTGTCTTGTTATTGTTGTTGTACTAATAGAAATTTTAATATAAATAATATTATTTCAAGAAAATAAAGATAAAATAATCAACACAATGACACATGAGGTTTTAATATGATTTGGCCAACCATGCCTATATCCATTAATGAAAGAGAAATTTTCCTTTATACCATAGAGAATATTTCAAATGACAAAACCAAGTACAACATTGGGTTCCTAAACATCCCATGTTTCCCTACTCTTTGTATCTACACCCTGAACCACGAGTCCCTCACTCCACCAAGTGTCTCCCATTATTCCTCACATCTCTATGCACTTCACGTAGTCTCTATAGACCCATCTTCATTTCATAACCTTTTTTTTTCTCATGACTTAAAATATTTATTGAGATATTCCTAATAACTTTTCTTATTATATAAGAAAATATAATATTAGAATAATATATCAATTTATGAAATATTCTATACAATATTCTCTATAAAAAAAACTCTATACTAATTATGAATTTGGGACATTTGCCAAATGTTATAATAAGTTAATATTTGGGAATTTGTTACAAGCTAGTTATAGGTTACAACCCAACACCATGCTCTTGATATATAGCTTTCTTGTATTTTCCCCCAATTGAATCTAGATTAAGAAGTCTTCTTGCAACTTTTTTTTTTTTCCTAATAATTATGGTCTTTCTATAGGGAATGTTTTTTGGTGTAAAAACTATTTCATTGTAGATTATATGGTATAAACATTGTTTTTAATTTTTTGTCCTATTTTTATTAGAAATCACAATGGGTTAAGGGTTGTCTCTTGAATGCTTTACTTGTTTTGCTATTGTTTTAATATTTTGAATTGTGGATTTATTTGGATCATGGGCTTAAGCTAAAATTTTTATAAAATTAGGCATGCGGAAACAATATTTTGGTATGATGTTATTAAAA